>SAXG01000063.1:0-271189 GCA_012932865.1 Amylostereum areolatum | reverse complement strand
GGCCCCGCGCACTTGCACTTGCGTAAGGGTTGTCCACGGAGGTCATGCATCCGCAGCACTCCAAGGTCGCAGGTCGAAGGACGTACTATTAAATTATCCGGGATCCCGTCCTCTTTGTCGTCCGGGTGCTCCTTGCGAACACCATACTCCCTCAACTAACGCACGAGTTCAATTGTCCTCTACAGCCTTGGAGTTTCGAAAGCAGTCGAAGGCGTCTACTGACATGACTTCCAATGCCGTTGCTCGCTGGGGCTGTTGATATCTACTCAGAGTAAATCTCAGACTTTGTCCGGTTTGCCAGGTGCCTGACAATGTAACCCGTGGTGATGCATTCAATGAAGCCTTGGGGTCTTTCTGGACTTATATTTCCTTGCGATGTGGGAACTAGATTAAAAGCATACGATCTATGCAACCCAATGCCATTTCCTGATGGCTCACAATTCCGACAAAGTTGAAGGGGAGGCTGGAGAGCCTGCTGGAAACTCGTCAGATCTGAAGATCTGACGAGCGGAGATTAGATTAGATTTGTCTTATCTAAAGAAATTCTCAGATCACTCCCACTGCCACATCGTGGGGTTAACGGGGGTCTGGGAAGGGTGAGATCAGGCCTTCCCAACAATGATCAGATAAGACATAAGTAGCAAGTATAACATTCTGCTACACACCCTGATCAGGACTTGAACGGGCTAGCTAACGGTGGTATATGTCGGAACCCCTCACAGCCATCTACACGTGGGCATGTCGAGCGGGCAGCCACCAACGGTGCGTCGCTGTCTCCTCTATCAGGCTAGCTAGATCCGCCAACCATTGACTTACTCTGGCGTACAGAAATGTACGCAATATCTGTGCGTGCATGGCTCACCGTCAATCTCGGTCGTGCATGGCTCACCGTCAATCTAGCGATCTAATGGAGGGACGGTGGGGGTGGCCGTCAAAATGCCTTCCTGCGATCTGTGTGCACCGTGCTGCATAGAGCTGTAGTAGCGACGAGGAGGATCTGGAAGACGCACCTGCACGGAACGCCATCCGGGGACTTATGTTAGATCATAGGAGGCGGGGCAATGCGTGTGTGCATGTATTATCAGAGGATATGTTGGTGTTCTTGTCAATCACGATGGTATGGTATGGGTGGGAGATATCTGATGGACATAAGTCGAACATCGGGTGTCAGGATGATCAATATGTGCCGAGGTAGCACGGTAGCAGGCGTAGATCATGTAGCGCGCAATTTTGTGAGTGAGAAAAGGAAAGGAATTATGCAGTGACTTGTTGATGTTCGCCAGGGCATGGGTTTCTGAGCAGTGTGCCGGTGACCGGTGACCAGTGGCCATCTTGCCAGCAAATGTACTCAGAAGATTTCAGGGATGTCCGTTCCGTGATTGCAAATAAACATCGGACACGCGAAAGAAAAGGACACCGTATAGCATTTCACGATCAGCACCCGGTATGAGCAATTGAACGGCAATATACATATATGAATCAACCGCCGCAGGACGAAAAAAGGTCAGAATGGGAACCGGGCATCCCATGGTTCAGTGCGAGCCAGAAGGAGATGCTGCGGGAGACAGGCTTCCCGGGTTCGCCAACTCTCGAAGTGCCTCAGCAGCTATCTGGCGGCGCCGACGTACTCGTATCTGAGCAAGCGCACTGTCTGCGGCGAGAGCCCGTCCTTGGACGAGGTCGCTGCGGAATATTTGACTGGGGGGCTGTCTCAGGCCGGAATGAGATCTTAGAAGACGAGTGTACGCACCGGTCCCACCAAGCTAACAAAGATTTCACTTCAACCTGCTCGTCGGGGTCCCCCAGGAGGTCGACGAGACTTCGGTAGAATCGCTCAGAGTCCGTAATCTTGTCTGTGCGTGAAAAAACTCCAGCGGAATGAAGTGCAAAGCGAACCTGCGATGAAGATGTAGTGAGGAAATAATGACGGGACTGGGTGGAGATCACCTGTGTCGCGACGTAAGCTATGGACGCCCTTGTAACGCGCTTCATGCCGTGGCGTCGAGCATTTCCTTGCCGAGTTGCCCTAGACTCGCCGTAGACTGAGCTGGGTGAAGTGAATATGTATTTGAACGCCTGTCCAATGCCACCAGAAAGTCAGCGTGCATATTACATGAGACGTCTATAAGCTAACCATGACGAGAATGGAGCTACGCAGCAGCCCCTTCCATGCATCCTCAGGGTCGTAATGATAGCCTTCATAGAGACAGATGGGCCACTGGTCGCCACTGGGAATCGTCTCGCCGTCACGCAACTGTCGCTGTATCCTGTCCATGAGTTGGGTCAGACATCTGCGTCACCGACCGCAAGGGGACTTACTTACTCTTCATCTTCCCAATTCAGCCCGGCGGGACACAAGAGAAACCCTGTTCGAGGGTGGTTGAAGCCACGAGTTGACTTGATGTGGCGCGCGATTGGCGGATTGAGAGGCTCTCCCGGCTCAGTGATCCAGTCAAGGATTGCCCCCTTTAGATTTTTGGTGTCGTCGGAGCGGGCACCGTTGATACCTTTCTGCATCTACAAGAGTGACCGGGGTTTATGAGTGACAGACAACCGTTTAAGTGTGGATAAACTGACCAGATCGCAGATATAGTCCATCTGGCCATCGTCCTCGTCGTCCTCGCCGAAGATGGCGTCACGAAGCCCAGGGACCATATTGAGGAGCGCCTCGTATGTCTCCTGTTCAACGCGCTCACTGGGGAGCTTATCTATGAGCGCCGTGTCGGAAAGGATTCAGGGAAGAACGTACGAATAGGGAAGATCGGAGACCGATCGACGGGCGAGCTCAGGTGCGCGAAGCAATGCATTGGTGACCAGGATGCGGACAGAACACATCCCCGCGACGGTCCTGCCAAAATGCCGTCCGTGGTAAACGTAAACTTCACTCTTGACTCTGTGGATAGGCCAAGGGTGTCTAACCAAGTCGGAGGAAATGAAGGGCAGGGACTCACGGTCGCTTGCGCGGGCCAATGGACATTGCGTCTTGACGCTGTCGCCGCACCAGATCGTTGTTCTCTTCTAGAGGCATTGCTGCGATATGTTCTGAGTGGGAGGAGGACGAAAAGAAGGATGATGATGTGGAAAGACACGGTGGAGATAGGGTGTGACTCGAGGAAGGATGAAGGCTTAACGGCGCGTGAGGAGAGGGTTGTTTCTGTTCTTATGCCTACATGGGCGCGCGTCGTGACTTGGTGGTGACCGGTGCACATTTGGGTCGCGGTCACATGTTATGCGCATGCAATGGGAGGCAAGGGAGATATGATTTAAAGGCAGGGTTCAAGGAGGGGCGGGGGTGACACGCAGCCCACGCACCATGGATTCCCGGTAAGTAAACCCGATTGCTGAATGGCCCATAAATTCACCTAGGCTTACTGTCATGGCGCCGAAGACCGCGCAGGCACGTCACCTTTGTACTCCCACCCTGCGCGCCCAAGCGCAAACGATCGCAATCTCCAGGAGACCACGTGCGCGGAGGTTTTCCTTCCAAAGCAACGGGAGGTAGATCCAAGAGCCATATCACTGCCGAAGCCCGGGAGGACGGATCCAAGGGGAAGCGTGCACGCGGAGGTATTGAGTCCGTCCTCCATCCTACTACTCTTGATTTGCCCAGGAGCACGCGCAAAGCGTCCTACCTCTCGGAGCCGAACATGGGTGGGACTTGCTGGTCCACGAGCGCAGATTGGATGTCTTGGAGGTCGCTCCCATCTCTACCATGTTGGAGCGAAGGCGAATACCCCCCGACAGGTGGGGAGGCTGAGATGCGAAGAGAGATGTCAAAGAGGGAGGTTGTGGGCGCCCGCCTGGCGGAAGAACAAGCGAGGGCGACTGCGAAGGCTAAGAAGGCAGAGGTGAAGGTGAGGGACTTTGTCTAGGCGAATGAAGGGAGGTACGTAGCGTAGTTAGAGTCTCCCAATGAACGACAACGACATCTTACATGACATTGCAGATGGCAAGCAAGCTTGAAGACGCAGACTTGGTGCTGTGGTCGCATCCGGTCGCGTGACTCTCTGCCGTACCGGTTCCGGTTCCTGTCCTCGGCACCCCGACTTGCGCACAAACTGAATCTTCTCGAGCAAGAAACACAATTACATTGAAGCAGAGATCACAAGGGAACGCGGATGGCTGAGAAGTACATAATCAAAGCAACAAAGGCAGAGTTTACTTGAGGCGCCTGCACTTGGGGCGATGGATGGGCCAGTGGCTATGATAATGATGAGAAAAGGAGTGGTCAGCAGATGGAGACGAGTTCCACAGGATACTCACGCTAGCTGGCACGCCTTGTTGCAATATTGAGCACCCCCGCACCCGCGGCAGGTGCTCAAAGGTTTGTCAGCGGGAGAGTTGTGATGCTCGCACTGCGGGTGGAAACAAACACGACGGGAGATGAGGTATTCGGACGAAAAGTCCAAAAGGACGGTGGTGCCGAGTTCGATCCAGGCTTCGCGCAAGAACGTGTAGATGTCGACGACGGCCTGGGAAGCGGCGTCTTGGAGAATGGTGGCCTTTGCTTCATCAAGAGCACAAAGACCGATGTACCACACGCGTTTGATCGAGCTACGCAGACATGCATAGTCTGCATCGACGCCTTCAAGCCGGATTCGGCGTGCGAGGGCGACGCACGTGCGGACGAGCATAGTGCACTCATCTGAAGATGAAGATATACGTAAGAAGTTAGAATGTGTGGACCGGCCTCGGATAACGGAGCGCTTACCAGCGTCGGGGACGATGGTCTTTGAGACGAGGTGGACGCCTTGTGCGGCGAACCAGATTAAGTCGAGGCAAGGTGCATCAAGCTTAAGACCTTGTACGCATTCTTGGATTGAGGTTTGCCGACGGAGCGCGTCGCTGAAAATTGCCTGGCTGATGTGGGTGTAAGCAGAGCTCGCATTGCAGTTGCATCACCTACGTGAGCGTGAGAAGAGCCATCTTCCACACATCCCAGTGGGTTTCCTCCGTACCGATGCGAGATTGACGCTCGAGGGCTAGCAGGATGGTGGTAGAAATGGAGCGAGGGTCATGTCGCAGGATCCAACGGCAATACGAGTCGGCGACAGTGACCAGACACAGGAGGTCGTACAGGGCACGGTCTCTGATTTCATCGCATTTGAGGTCGTCGTCGATCCGCTGGATGAAGGCGTGTATACCGATGTCCCCAACAATGATGTCCAGGACCGCGGCGCGGATGTCCTCCCTTGAGGTGTGGCTGTAAGCCAATATATTGACTGCATCCACGGCGGCGATCCGTGTCTCCGCAGAATCGAACGCACACAAGCCCCACAACTTGAGCGATAGCGAGAGAGCGCAGCTGTGACTCCAGCTCAATGACGCGGAGGGAAGGGTAGGGTGGACGCTGCTGGCAAGGTTAGTGGAGAACTTGGAGGGAGCTGCTGGAACAGGACGTACCTGTCCTTCTTCAAGAATGCAAGGCATCGTAACATGGTCACAATGGCACGACGAGGCTCCACGCGAGGAGAGGCTAGCCCCACATCGTGGAACCTATCCCAAAGCATTTTGCACACGTTCGGTGCGCGCGAAAGGAGGGACATGGCGAGCCAGGTGTAGGTGTGATTTCCTGGATTGCTTCGGATAAATAGGGTGCCTTCACTCCAGATGCGAGAGAGTGCGCGAGCAAGAAGAACAGGCCAGATCTAGAAACTTTAAGCCTATGTTTTCGGATGAAGCACGGACACGCACATCCTGGTACGTTGTAAAGGCCTGACCAAGGAAAAGATTGTAGATGGCTTCGCATAGGTCCAGAGCAGACGACCAGAATGCATCCGCTTGGTCGTGGGTGACGGAGCGGGCGGAGAAGAGATGGCTGAATGCGTGAACGAGACAACCAAGCTCATGCCCTTCCGCGTCCATGACCTCAAGACGACCTTCCTTGAGGGTGGCCAACGTCTTGAAGCGTGATATGGCGGCGGGAAAGTCTGCTACCATGGCTTTATACTCTTCCATCCATTGAATCTGGGTGGCGTCGCCGTTCGCAGTGTCGTCGTTAACATCGCCGTCTTCCTTGGGTTGGAGGACGGAGTCCACATTGGACGCTTCTATAGAGACAAGCGCCGATAGGAAGGGAGCGTCAGCCATGTCCGCAGGATTGAATGGAGAAGGTCGACACGGAGGGACGGAATCGCAGACGTCTTGACTTTGATCTCTAAGTGAGATGCCGAAATGGTCTTGTGACCTCGAGAAGGTCGAAAGTGCCCCTTGCGTGACTTCAAGAAGATACAATGCACCCCTTGCGTGACCTGGGAAGCATCCAGGTCTGGGCTGGAAGGCCGCCTGGCGCAGCCAGGGATAAGGTTGCTGCACGTGCTTCGGAGGATGTCGCTTCTGAGTCTCAAGATTTGAGGAGAGATTTCTGTGAAAGGTTAAGTTGAGCGTCCGCTGCCCCCCATACCGTTGCATCCCCCCCAACAATGGATTCATCTCACCTGAACAACGCTTCCATGCTTCCATCGCCCCAAGCAGCCCCCAGCGCGTCTCCCGACCCCTCTACCCTACCCATTTCCCCGGAGTCCTTGGCTCGCACAGGCATCCTGTTCGCAGAGAATGTGAAGCTCAAGAAGATCGGACACGACTTGGAGAGCGAGCTGCGAATCGCGCGCGAGGAGAGCCACCGCATTGCCTTGGACCTTGCTCTCGCTCACAAGCTGTACGACACAGCCGAGAAGTTCGGTACCCAAGTCGACGATGACCGTGTCTGGGCGGCGCAAGCCTCTGTGGAGGCCCTTGAGGAGCGCGACGAGGCTCTAGATGAGGCGGAAAAGGCGCGCGAGCAAGTTGAAGCGTTGAAGGACGAGCTTGCTAACCTCGACCACAAGCACACTCTGGACGCGCGCGCCGCTGAGAGGCGCATCACCACGCTCGAGATCGAGAAGGCCTGCCTCTCCGAGCGCTGGGAGGCAGCCCAGGAGGAGCGGGCCGCGATGGCTGCTGCTTGGAGGGACGAGACCGCTGGCTTGCGCGCCGAAGTTATGGCCTTGAGGCTGCAGTTACATGCTGTCGCAATGGAGCTTGCATCTGCAGCGATCCGGAGGTCAGTTCTTTGTCAACACATGTGGATCATCGACTGACGTGTACTTACACACTCAGCGTTCGTTCAGTGTCGCGAGTGCCATCTGGTGCCGGGGAAAGCCAGGAAGCGAGTGACTGATCCTCTATTGATCATGGGTTGGTTCGGGTGCATCGGAGCGCGTGTGGGCGGTGTTTCTGTGCAGTGAACCCCTGAGAGGACAGGGGTGGTTAGGTATTTGTACGAGTACGGTTGGTTAGTTGGTGATTATATGCCTTGTTGGCCTTCTGCGCGGCGTCAGACCTAGCAAATAGAAAGGGAAAACGCACCTCACACTGAACATGGCTGAGTGATTGTATAAGGAAGGTCGCATGTTTACGCACCAATTTATCACCGCACTGACAATCGCTGAAAGGCGTCTGAAGGGATTCCATAGCGCAGTTAGTAGACAAGGGGGGCTTAAAGAAAACAGGCGCCCGTCGCGGGCTTCTCGACGCACGGTTGGAGAGGAGGTCGAAAACCATTTATTGATTTGCAAGTAGAACACTGAGGGCGATGTAGACAGCAAGAGGGTAAGACATGGTCAGAAAGAGATCTATCAACGCGAAGATGGGCAGGGTAACGTCTCCTGGTGCGTGGTATATTCAAGTGGACCCAGACGGCCCAGGAAGCGATGAGAACGATGTATGAGGGGACGAGAGTGGTGTAAGAGAGGACAAAGATAACGTGGAAGGGGAAGATGGAGGTGTGGAGGGAGACGCGGTCACGAATGCCTCATAAAAGGTGGAAAGATCAAATGAAACAGGGGTGGGGGATGCGACTGGAATGGCGGCGGGGGGGTGCGCGGGCGGGAGGAGTTCTCCTCGGTACTGGTCGGATGGCATAGGGGGAAGAAAAAAGGGGTCCCGAGGGGGCAAAGTTGGCAAAGGGAGTTGGGTCGGAGGGAGGCGTAGCGTGGATGTCTGACCCTGATAGTCCTCCACCTTCGAGAACGCAGTGCTGAATGATATGTGGTCTGCCCATTGCTTCTTGGCCATCTCGGTAAGCTCGAGCGCCGCGTCTGAGTGCCGCTGCACTCGGAGATGGTTGGTGAGCACCGCCTTTTGTCGGATGATGTGAAGCCGCTGGCGCACATCCTACGGCAGAGCTCCATGATCAATAGATGCAAAGAGAGTGAGGAGACATACCGTGCGGGTGACATTTTCAGAGGGTTCTAGCCCTTCCAGGGAGTATAACTTGACCAGATCCTTGACGCGGGGAGGGTGGGATAGGATGCCCACGGCTGGCTAGACGGTGGGAAGGCGGTGAGACGACGATACCAAACTCAAGCACATTCATGCTTACCCTTGTCATCATCCAGATCGGGAGTGGAGAGACGGAGGGTGAAGGGGGAGGAGCATGATATGGGGAGGTAGCACGGCATGTGGAGATCATGGTTGTCGTCGACGAGAGAAAGTGTAAGGTGAGCGAGGGGGAAGGGAAGAACAGCCGTACCAAACTGCCCTGATTCGAAAGCATCTTTCGCACGAGATCGGAGTTGAAGGCGCCGAAGTGTTAGTCCCGCTTTAGTCCCACTCGGCCTCTTCAACTCTATTCCCGTTGCGCAGCGACTATCAACTTCGCGATGATCATGCAACCGCCAGATTGGACATAGATTGGACGTATGCACCCATAAACCTGGCGAGAAAGTCGAAACAGTGGCGCGAGCCCGACCCTTAGGCGGGCAAAGTGGTTCACGTACGGCGACTCTAAGTTAAGCTTGTTCACTGTCTTCTTTCGTGCAGGTCCCCGTTTTCGCGCGAGAATCGGCGTAGGAAACTGGCCTGGATCGGCAGCTCAGCGTTCAGCTAGTGCGTGCGGCGGCCGCTCTCGCCAAAACACTTGGACGCCCATATAATATAACAAAACGCACCTGGTGAGGGAGAAAATTCCCGCGGGCTCATTGATGTCTAACTACGTCCCCCCGACTGCCTACCCTCTGTTCGACGAGCATGGTGAGTAGTCTTTGATCCTCTGAAAATGCTAACCTGACAAGGACCGGCAATAGCGGCTTTCTGGGTCGCGACAAAGTGCGTGGACTCTCTAGATGGTAGGTGCCTTCAGGTTCGCCTCAGATACTTTGGACTGACTGACCTACCCTTCAGAGATGCTTTTACCAAAGCAACGTGATCCGAGTGAGTCTTTTGTGTTTGCGCGCTCGCCCTCTTTCAATCTCACTAGCAAACCTTCATACAGGAGCCGTGAAGCCACGTGTGTATATTATTCCCCTCCTGGTCATGTACACGCCAGCTCACACACGCTCCAGGATGGTGGGCACCAATCGCCTTTAAGATGAGGCCGGGTTGTAGGTGCATTCATTTTTGTTAAACCCTGCAGGAATTCACAGTCGCTTTTTCTGTAGTTATACCCTGGTCTGAATGGCGAGGGTGGATCGCGTATTGGGCTCATGTCCTCCGTCAAAAGAGGTCGCTGCTCGCGGCGGACGCGATCGCTACAGCAGGGTTGGCGTCGGCGGCGCTGGACTGCATGTTGCATGCTCTCGAAGCGCGCACGCAGGCGCTGCTGGACCTGGAAATTGACCATCAACTTGGTATCATCTGTGAGTCTGCGCCTTCTCCTTTTCATTTTGTATGGCTGAGCAACACACTTTTCGTCTCCAGCGCCCGAGACCCCTCTTGTGAGGTGGGTCTCAGCACAAGATCCCGGCGCGCGCCCACAGGAGGAAGCAGCTCTGGTCCGATACCTGGACAACATAGATGAGATCGAAGCAACGGTACATCTCATGTCGTTTGTTACCTTGTTTGCGATCTCATCTGTAGTCCTATCGTTCAGAGGGCTGGGAAAGATACAATTTATCCTGCAGGTTCTATACAGTTCATTGTTCTATTCAGTCTCGTTCACTCCGGCTCACACGACCTCTGTGTAGAAACATGGCGAAACAGTGACATATTGGAGATAGGCTATGAGCCGCTTGTTCTCCCCTACGTATTCCAGGTCATGGTGGAGGACGCAAGGCCGGCGGCCGCACCCCGTTCGGACGACGTGTGGCAGATGGGGAAGGCAGCGTTGAAGCGCGCGGGCCAGTGTCACCTTGGAGGAAGCGTCAGCATCTCATACTATGGTGCGTTCATTTCCTCCTCTCCAATTGATATGCGTGTTTGATGTTGTTGCAGAACATTTCCTTGAGGTCTACAAGAATCCACACACCACGAACTGGTGCTGGGGCTTATTCGACGCGGTAAGTTGCAGCATCAGACTTATCGGATTCACACTCCTCACAGCTTCAACAGCTGCACGTGGCAATCAACGACCTGCATGACGATGTACACCAGGCCTTCAACGCGCTCCTGGAAGGAACACACCCAGATATAGCTCTCGATGACGTGAGTGAAGGCATCCCTGCTCTCACCATGGACGCCGAGCTGGATCGCGGCCGCAAGGTGAAGCTGTTGATGGACACAGTGTACTCTGAGGGGCACCGTCCTGGCATTGACTCTCAGGTGTGTCCCTTTCATTCATGACGCCTGTCGAAGGGTGCTCAGACCAGAGCTACGCCCGCAGATAGCAGGAGTACAATATAGGAGCCGGCTCCTTGCGCGCGCGCTGGGAATCGTATACGGTCTCCCTGCCATGGCGTGGGCACGCGCCGCCTTGTGCGACGGTTCGCGGTCAGCATTCGCTGTTGTCCCGTACGCAGCTGCGATGGTTCGTTCGTTCCTTCAGCGACTCTGTGATGCCGCGCTGATCTGCATCTCCGATGCTGGACAGCTGGAAATCAGCGTCATCAGGGTGCTTTGCCGCACGGTCGAGCACCTTCCCGTGCGGCTCTTTCCGCCTTTTCCAGAAGCCTTCCCAATGGACCTCCTGACGCACCTCCTCACTAAGCATCTCCATAGGATTAATTCCGCCTTTATAACCGACGCAGACAAGCTTGAAGCCTCGATGTGGGCGGATGAAGCAGCACAGGTGAGTTCTGCCTTAGCCGCGCATCTAGCATAGAATCTCATCTGTTGTGCAAAGTGGGGTCTTGACAATGAAGGTCTGGTTCCAGGCCTCGGCGCCTTGTAAGCGGGCGCACGTCATGGCGTCGGAGGCATAGAAAATGACTGATTAGAGCGCGGTGCATGTGATGTCATTATAATACCAGCCAGTGTTATATCATATTATTTTCATGTGTATATGTTTAGCCATCTTGCAGCATGGCTCTGCTTCAATGGGACTGTGGCTTGAGTGCCTCTCTTAGGAGGTTTGACTCTCACATTTGCAGGTACAGAAGGGAGAAAAAGAGGCTGTGATATTATCAGAACTTATGAAAATCTGTAGTTGACCTGACACTCTATTTCTATTTCCCAGGAAAGTAGCCCTTTTCAATAAGACCCTTCGCATCGCAAGTTGTGTTCATTCCGGCCTTCTTTCCTGTCTGGATGGAGTTGACCCCAAGCTCTGCCGTTTGAAACATGGAGGACTGGTTGAACCAGACTGATGACCGGCGCCCCATCTTGCTGCCGTCCAAAGGCTCTGCAGTCTCCTTGGTCGGAATGCTGCCATCGGATGTGGCGCAAACTGAGGAAGCGGCAGTGAGCACGAAGAGGGCAGAGAACAAGGCTGGCACTCACGGTGCCAATTGAAGTGGTAAAGCAGAGAGGAGGGGTAGGCGACGAACACTCCTGGTGGGATTTCCACGATGATGCCCGCCTCCCAGATTACCAACCATGCACGAGTTTTGTGATCAAATTCACCTACAAAGGTTGGAAGTTAGCTAGCGTCTGAATAGCCCAGTGCACGGCGCCTACCATGGATGAAGAGCAAGCACACGCCGATGGCAAGATTCTTGGCGTCAATGTGGGGGTTGCAAACGACGTCCTGGATGTTTTTCTCCGGGCGAGGGTAGTTCAAGCAATAGTTATAGAAAAGCCCGAAGAGGGGCTTGACTCCGGGATACTGTTTCTCTAGCTTCTCTGCCCCTTCACGAAACCTTCGAGCGATGTCCGGGAAGGCCCGCTCTACGACGTCGCAGCCGATTTTGCTGGGCAGAGAAGTTAGCTCCAAGGCGTGCTCTACCAGGTGCGATTGCTCACGTTATCTGCATGGCAGGGCCGTCTTCGCGCATGAAGTGAGCGATGGGCCCTGCGTTTTTCCGGTGGAACTCAACCAGTGCAGGATCCTGCAGAGTGGCTTAGTTAAGCTGCGCCAGACAAAAGCTCAGAGGGAGGGCTGCTCACCGATTTGACGTTGCGATCGTGCCCGAATATGGAGAACCAATGCATTCCCCTCTTGTTCGCCTGGATAATCGCCTCTTCGAAACACACGCAGTTCTCAACCAGCCAGTCGCACTCCTTGTCGAACAGCTTCATCAAGGCATCTGTGCTCAAGCCCTTGTAGCTGCGGTGAAAAAATAGCCTCCCCTTGCAGTCGCGCGCTTGAGTGGGGATCTGGTCGTTTTGCCTGCAAGGGTAGGTCAGCGGGCGCACCGGCCTGCAAAATCCGGCATTGCTCACTCTTCATAGGCGATCCTGGTGAAGGCCTCCAGCTCCTTGACAATCGCGCCGGTCTTCCAGCGCAAGTTGATGAGCTTGTCCCTCGCTTTCCCCATGAACACCCCCTGCCATCCCTCCACGGACAGCCTCGCATCCTTCTCAATGTCCAACCCGGCCTTCGCCTGCACGGTCTCTACCCCGCGCCACGCCTCCCTTTCCTCCAATCGTTCGTTGCTGTGCTTGAGAGAGTCGGCCGCCGTCCGCCGTGGCCCTTTCCTTTCGCTGCGCTTGGCATTCCGCCGCTGTCTCCCTTGTCCCTCGCCCCCCTCAGACTGCTCGCTCTTCCTCTTCCCCGCCTCCTCCTCCCGGTCCTTTTTGGGTACTGGTTCGACTGGGTCGGCGATGGCCGCGGTCGCTGCGCGGTGCCCTTGCTCCAGCGCTGCTCCAGAAGCCGTGCGTGCGGAGGAGTGCGTCTCTTCGCCAGGTGCGCGCCTCACGCGCTTCGTTGCCCGCTCGCTGGAGGGGTAGCTGAGTGCTTCTCGCTTCGCCCGCCCAGGCTCGACCTTGCGCTCGTACTCAATGCTCGGAGCGCCGACGCTCTTGGGTTTCCGCACGCGGGGCGGTGCTCGGGGCTTTGCAGTGCGCGGCGCTGCCCTGGGGCGGGGGTTGGCTGGTGGAAAACTTCGCCCCGAACGAGTTCTCCCGAGAAATAGCTGCTGCACTTCTGGGTCGACGTTTCCGTGCGCCTCCCCCTCGTCGAGGCCGGCTCTTGGCATCGGAGGAGCGCGGTCGTGCGCGAGACGTTCCCTATGGAGTCGGACTACCACTTCCGCTAAGTCCATGCTCGTAACGAACTCCCGAGCTTGCGCGTCGCCTGCGTTCTTCCCAGGAGGCATGCTGAGGTGCCAGCGGATCAGCGGAATTCGTAGACAAAGGGCTGGCGAAGGCGTACAACTTTCCCAGAGCGCATTGCGCGGCGTCGCGGAGGCCGACCAGATCGGACTCCCCCTCATCTTCGTAGTCAGACGGTAGGGGCGTCAGGGGCTCGTCGTCGTCGCCCTGGTGCCCGCAGGTTGCCGTTGAGCCTGTCGTTGCAGCGCGAGCTGCAGCGAGGGGTTCGTCGTGGCCTGCCGGTGGAGAAACTCAGCGTTAGCGCCGCGGCTTGGGCTGAGCAGGGAGACACGAAGGGAGCACGAGCGCCCGCTGCTTTGGGCGCCTCCCGCCCCGCCGTACGGCTGCCTGAAAGGCAGCGCAGTCACGGACAGGGTTGCGCCTGAAAGGCGCAAGGAGGCGACAAGCTGCAACGCGTTGTGCGCGCCGCGCGTTGGCCTCATTGCACGTGACACCGTTAGCCGTGCACGTTGTCAGTCGCGTCCCCAACGCGTGGGGATTTTAAAGAAAGAAAGAAAGAAAGAAGGGAGGCGACTGCCGTCCCAGAACAGCCCCTCCTCGTCGCTTTTGCGGGGGGCGCGGGGACTCACGCGGCACACGTGCTTGGGCGGCGGAGCGGGGCTGGTTTAGGACGGAAGATGCTTGGGGCGGCGAGCCCGGTCGCGGTCGTCGCGGGGGGCGCGGGGACTCACGCGGCACGCGTGCGGCGACCGCGACCGGGCTCGCCCCGTGATGGGACAAGGGTGGAAAAGTAAAAGTGAGAAAGAAGTAGCTCACCTTCCATCGTGGCAATTCTCCTGTGCTAACTTGACGAGCTTGAGAGGGGAGCGTTGGGAAAGGGGTGGGAAAGAGGGTGCGGGGTTGGGAAAGGGTTGAGGGGGTGGGTTGAGAGAGGGTAAATAAACGCGTCGGGAAAAGGCCCGGAAGAGATTGGGCGGAATGGCTTGAGAATTGAAAAGGGAAAGAATTGCGGGTCGGTCCTTGCCGATTGTGTATCGTTGTTGACGCGTCTCTGCGCGGTCACGTGTGTTTGTTTACCGGAATGATGTCATCTCGAGGCCTCGGAGTCGCAGCAAACCGCCGGCCGTAACGCGCAACTTCCTCGGCCGTTTTAGAATTTAGAGTTCTCTTGGGTTGTTCTAGACTTCCCTTCAAGCTTCTTGCCCTTCGACATCTCACGCGCCGCTCTGTCCTCACCACCCTCCACAACGCTCTACCTAATCGCGGAGGCGAGATGGCCCTCGGCTTCACGATGCGGAATCGCGGATGGACCGCCCTGGTTGACGCCAATGTGCATGGCTTCAGAGTGTACGTAAGCATTCGTTCGAGGCGGAGAAGGACGCTCCTTCCGATTCTCCAAACTTAGTGCCAGGAGACACCCACAAGCCGTCCACGTGAATCTGCACGTGTACCCGCTCAATATCGGAACCATGTGTACCTGTGCCTGCATACATACAACCGATGCCTCGGAATCTTATCTATATACCCCCCGGGGTGCCGTTGTGTACGTTCCTCTTCCCGCGCTGCATCCCTCCCCCCCTCTGATCATTCTCCTATGAAGCGTACAGTCTCCCCCATCCTGTCAGAAGGCGATATGGATATTGACACCGTACAGTCGGGGGAGGACGAACGCCGCTGGGACCCGTATGATATAGAGCTGCGCTGCCTTTGCGGACGCGTTTTCCAAAAGTCGGCGCCATACCACCTACACCTCCGGACATGCACGCAGGGAAAGAAACGGCGTCATGATGCCCTTCAGGCGGCCAAATCCACCTACCGTCAGAAGAAGTACGTGCGCACAGCGCGCTCTCCCGAAATGCCCCCCATCGCCAGTACTAGCACCGGTAGTACACCGGGTTTACTGGATACCTATGCTTCCGAGACCTGCGAAGGTGATTTCCCCGAGGTGCGCTCCCGTCTCTTTCAATTGGGCCCGTTGACTATCATACTGACGAACCTCGTAAGCTCGAGGCACTCGCCCCCGAACCGCTCGCGACGGAGTCCACTGTCGCTCAGTCGACGCACGGGCGTCCTATACGCACCACACGGGGTGTCTTGCCCAAGAAGGTCCTGGAGTACTTTGATACACGACCAGAGGCTCAGGCTGCCTTGCCCCCTCCGGAGTTGTGCAACGACTTTGCGGAACGGCCATCGCAGCCAATGCCGATTTCACCTCCTGTCCTCGATTCCACGTGCAATCGCTTTGGTATGTTTCGCCGCTACCGCACTGCACATTTTCCATCCCACGACCCGGAGTCTTATCTGCAGCCAGAAGACTTTGTCGATGTCCCTCGTGTAATGCCATTGTATCAAGTATCCGACACCTCGTCCACAGTCCCATCTCCCCCACGCACGATGGCACAGATACTGTACCCATTCGAGAACCTCAGCGCCTTCCTTCTCAGTGACTGGTTCTGGTCAGATGGCGATCAGAAGACCCTCGCTAACTTTCAGAGGCTGGTAGGCCTTCTCGACCCGGCGAGATTTTCCTTAGAGGATATACAGAGCACGCATTGGCCAGATATCCATCGGCTGCTGTCAGAAGAATCCCTGGAAGGTCGTGAATGGGAAGATCCGGACACCACGGCTGAGGGTGGGTGGCGAACCACGCCCATCAGCATACCGGTACCCTTGCGCAGCGCAACGCCTCCCGGCACCTATACATACAATGCCGGCGATCTTCATCACCGCACCCTCCTGTCTGTCATCCGCGAGAAGCTTGAAAACGATGCAGAGCAACATTTGTTTCACTACGAGCCGTTCGAGCTTCACTGGCAGCGCACACCCTCTTCCGTCCCCGAACGCGTCCACGGTGAACTCTATTCTTCAACAGCCTTCCTTGATGCCCACCAACAGTTGCAAGCACAGCCCCCCGAACCAGGATGCGACCGCCCTCGTGTCGTCCTCGGTATGATGCATGCCTCAGATGCCTCGCATCTGGCCCAATTCGGCGACGCAAAAATGTGGCCCTTTTATACGGCGTATGGCAACGAGTCCAAGTATAGACGATCCAAGCCTTCAAACCATCTTTGTACCCACACAGCTTATTTCCTTGGGGTAGGTGCTGCCTCCGATCCATGATTCGATGCCGCTGACTCTACTCGCCGCCGCCTCCTAGCTCCCTGAGCGATTTCCAAGAGTTCGTCTTCATGCACACCGGCGCCGGACCCTCCCAACCGCTGGAGACGCACTGCCGGCGTGAGATCTACCACGCTCAACTGAAGATTTTATTTGACGCGGAGTTCATGCATGCGTACGAGCACGGCATTGTCTTCCGGTGCTACGACGGTATCGAGAGGCGATTTTTCCCTCGCATCTTCACATATTCGGCCGATTACCCTGAGAAGCACGGCATCGTTTCCTCGGGTTTCCCCGCCGTTTCGCACCGCCTGACTGCCTCGTTTTCAGGGTTTATCTCGCCAGCATACGAAACCTGGGCAAGTGCCCTTGCCCTCGATGCACCATCACTCTCGCCGAGGTTAACCAAATGGGCACGCCGCACGATCTTGACTCCCGCCTCACGGCAGCCCGTGTCAACGACCAAGAATATCGGCAGACGGTCACTCGTGCACGCAAGCTTATCTACGAGAAAAACCTGGCACCCAACAGCGCGGCCGTCGATCGGCTCCTCAAGGACAAGTCATTGGTACCCACAGAGGTGCGTATCTCGGAATCCACACTACTGGTCAACAATCTACACTCACTATCTCCGGTATCGATGCAACAGAATACATTTTCGCACCTCCTTGGCCCTCTCGGATTCAACCATTTCCCCATGCTCGTAGTCGACCTCATGCACGAGTTTGAACTAGGGGTCTGGAAAGCATTTTTTGTCCATCTCTTGCGCATCATGGATGTCCTGAAATTACTACCAGAAGTCGATCGTCGGTACAGACAACTCATCCCGTACTTTTCCCCGCCTTCGACTAATGTCTGATTTGAAAAACTTCCAGATACCGCGAGATCCCGACGTTTGGTCAAAGCACGATAAGGAGATTCTCGCGCAACGTCTCGGAGCTTAAGCAACTTGCCGCGCGCGACTATGAAGACATCCTCCAGGTGAGATATCCGGCGCCTCTCACCGGGCTTCAAGACCTTGTCGCTGATGAAAGACACGTAGTGTGCTATACCTGTATTCGAAGGATTATTACCTGATGAAGAGGACAATGATCGCCTCATGCGAGTATTGTTCTTAGCTGCCCACTGGCATGGCCTCGCAAAGCTGCGGATGCACACAGACACCACAATCAACATCTTTCGCTCCGTGACAACGTCCTTGGGCGATGCCGTTAGGGAATTCAAACAAACGACCTGCAGCAAATTCGAAACATGTGAATTGCCGCGTGAGGCCAATGCTCGGATTCGGCGTGAAGCAGCTCGTGCTGCAGCCAAGGTGCGCCTTCTCCTCTCGGATGGTTTGACTCTTTGCTAATACCGGGTTGCTAGAACGCTGGTGTATCTAACTCGTCTGCTCTGACCACAACGCCCCCTCTCCTCGCGCACGAACCGTTGCCGTCGCGCGACTTATCCCAACCGACCGCCTTGACTACAGCACCTTCTCCTTCACGTTCAACGCAGATCACGACCTCTGGAGATCCACCGCAGATGCACTCTGACGACATCTTAATGAGGCGACGATCTTCCCCGACCGTCCCCCCAGGAGAGGCCGAGGAACCGGTTCAAGAAGATGACAATCTGGACGAGCACGTCCCTCTCACAAAGAGCTACACCCGAGGCCGGGGACGGCCCCGCGGGCGTGGTGGTCGGGGTCGGGGGCGCGGACGCGGACGCGGAGGCGGCAAGGGCAAGGACCGCCACCAACCTACGCCGACGATCCGCGAACAAGTGCGACTTACGAGAGCTAGCCAGACAGGCCCCACCCAAGGTACCTCCACGCATCCTATGACGGGACCAATCCCGCGTCAGAGCGCTCGCGTCAAGAAGGAACTCAACCTGAACACATACACATGGCACGCCCTCGGCGATTATCCGTCCACCATCGTATCGGTTGGCACCACCGACTCTTATACCACGGAACGCGTGCGTACACTTCGTCAGCTTCACTTCGCTATAGCAGCTCACTACTGCTCTCGCAGTACGAATTAGAACACCGCACCGGCAAAGCTCGCTATCGGCGCACCAACCGCAAGAACTTCCTCATGCAAATGACGCAGATAGAGCGACGCCAACGTCGCTTGCGAGAGATCCGCCAGATGCTCAGCGAAGTGCGTGAGGTGACGGACGACATAGCTCGAGATCCGCATGCCCATTACCATATTGGAATCACACAAAATAATCCCGTGCACGTACCCACATGGATCAGCAATTTTTCTCGGGATCCAGCTCTTCATGTAGGTATTCTCTACTCCTTAAACAACTGCACACCCTCTGATGTCACTTTCGCAGGGGTTTGTACCCGCCTTGCGGCAACACTTACTCCCTCGCATTCAAAAGATCCACGCCGGCGAAGCTCTGGCTCTTCGTGCTCAGGTGATGACCGCCCACGCTTTGTCATCCCCTGAACTCCCCGAAGAAGGACAAACCCGCCACGTAATCCTCAAGGAGGATCGAATTTATGGCCACAAGGTCATGACGGTGAACTACACGACGTACGACATTCGCAGGACCTACGACACCTTGTCGCCAGGCAAGGACCGCGATGCAGTCATGTTCCTTCCTGACGCCGGGGAGCCCTCTTCTTCGCACTATCAATATGCCCGCGTACTGGGAGCTTACCACGCAAATGTTGTTTACACAGGCCCTGGCTCCTTGGACTTTCGCCCCCGCCGAGTTGACTTCCTGTGGGTCCGACACTTCCAAGCCGAAAATCAGGAGACCCCCACCCAGCGCTGGTCATCCTGCCGGCTCGAAAAACTGGTTTTCCCCCCGCTGTCTCAAGAGGGATCCTTCGGCTTCATTGACCCCAGCAATGTTATACGAGGTGTCCACATCATCCCTGCCTTTGCGTACGGGCGGAAGCATGAGGATGGGCTCGGGATGTCAGCCGCGGAGCATGCGAACGACGGTGCAGACTGGAACAACTATTACGTTGCACAGTACGTCCACGTCGAAACATTCAACTCCCTCCCTTCTCACATCCACCTTAGGTTCTCTGATCGAGACCTCCTCATGCGCCAACATTGGGGACAGGCTGTCGGGCATACTTATACGCACGCCCATCCAGATAACATCGACGACATCTTCCCGTACCACATCCCAAGCACCGCATCACCCACCTCCCCCGTGAACCGCACCCCCACAGACCACAGCAATCACAACACTACATCGGATGCACAGGAGCTACACAACGACGGTGACGCTGCCTTCTCAGGAGGTGACGTCGACCTCGGTTCGGATTTGGAAGAGGAAGGCGAGCCGTGGCACGAAGATGAAGTAGCGCCCGATGAGCGGGATATCGTCGTATTCGAGGGCTCATACGATTGACGTTAACACTGAAGCAGCACGAACTACTGATCGACCTATGTAGCGCACACACCCTTTTCCACGACATACGCGATTCGAAACACACTGAGCAAACTTCGAATGGACTTGGTTTCACCCTCCGTCAAAGCAAGTGATGAACGATGAAGGGCGGGGCAACAACGGCAGAGGAAGGCTGTCTGCAAGGCACGCATACTACGAAGTGCTAACAGTAACTCCCGGCGAGCGTCTATGCGTGGGAAAAGTTTACTTACGCCAGCACTCATCAACATTCGCAGTTGTAACTCTGCTTTCCCTACAGGTATGAAGTGACATGATGTCGTCACGCGCACCGCACTACCTCTTACGCAAAACCGCATTTACTCACCTTGCGTGTCGCGCCTCGCTCGTTTACGGTGGCGCGAGTGCCGTAGCCGGGCTCTCGTGACGGACGTCGAAGGTATCGACGGGGGAATGTAGCCGAGCAACGGTGAGTAGGGGAAAACTCATCCAACAATCCGGCGCTCACCAATATCGCCACGTCGTCTTCACGCGCGCAACGTTCAACCCTATAAACGCATGGATCCACGGGTCGAAATCTTCGAATAAGGGGAACAAATATTTGGTACGTCCGTCCATTTTGCACGCGAGAACAGGCCTCTCAGATTTTCGTAGAAAAGGTGTTCGGATGGAAAGATACGGCCGAGGAGGGCCGCTGGCTCTCACCAAACTGTATGTGTACGTCGGAGAATGCGATGCGGTTCGACGGGTTGAAGGCGATTGAGACGGGACCCGTTGAAAAGGTCGAAGAAGCTTAACGGGGCAGGTTGAACGGTAAGCGAGATCGTAATTCGGAAGGTTTACAACACTCACAACGAACATAGGACGGATGAGTGCGCGTTAGTCGGCGACGCAGGGATGACCGGGGGATGACGAGGAAAGTAACGATCTAAAGCCGGAATCACAGAAGAACAAGAATATATATACCAAAAGAACAAACATCCTTCAAGACGTACACGTCGGATGACGTGGGTCGTTGGGTCGAGGTCGTGGACGCGAGACGACTTAGACGCTCGAGTTTGGCGGCGAACGACGCGTCGCATTCACGCGAGTTCACTTCCACTTCTCTCTGCCCACTTCTCTCTGCCCACTTCTCTCTGCCCACCACTCCCTGCCCACCACTCCCTGCCCACATCCTTGCAAACCTTCTCATCCAAACTGATTCACACCCATGGTATGTCACTTTTGGCAGAAGTGAACGTATTTAGTCGGCTAACAAGGATAATAGACGTCGTTCATAGAGTACATATTGGTTGGAACCCTTCCCATCCTCGCCGTCGCACTCTTCAAAAGCCGTCGGGTGCGTACACGAGATTTCGATTAGCGGGTCGAACACTAACGAATAAGCAGGAGAACATGGCTTTGACCGCTAACTTAGCGTCCGCGAGGGCTCAAAGGCAGCGCGTCCTCACATTTGTTGACAAGATATTGCGTAAACTGGTACGTTTGCCGCAGCATGCATGCGACGGATACTGACAGGCTTCACAGGAGGTCTCAATGTACCGCGAGACTGGCGTTGAGACGGGCGGCGAAGGGCCGGGGACCAATATGGTGCGTAGTGTCGTCAGGTCGGCTCCTGTACCTTCGCTAATGGACGCTCGTGGCACACGCAGGTCGCCGTCGAACGTATCCGACGTGTTGAGCGCGACGTCGTACGCTTGCGCGAGGAGTGGGCGGCCGCTTTTGTTTAGCCATGTCGCTGTATATCTGTATATCTTGAAATTCATAGCGTTTCCCCCTTGGCCCCTCACCAGTCACACGAAACCCCGCAGGTCATGGCACTGTCGATTTCCGACCCCTCCACACCTCGTCAACTTGACGTCTGGCGGACGGTTTCACTCAACCTGACGAAAACACGGCCACGCGATGATCTACGAGCGATCAGTCTGCAGGTGTGATGGCAATAATATGCCTGCTTGACGGTCTTGTCAAGCTCACGACCTCTAGACTAGCGGTCAGCGAGCGATGAGCAGGCGCAGGAAGGATGCTGCTAGACTGTGCACAAAACTATCGTGTTGTCAACTACATGTTTTATTTATGGCAATGGAATGTCCGTGCAAGCTCGGACCGACGACGGCGACCAATCGATGGTCACATAGACATCCCTGACCTACTCCCCGAGTCCCGCTATTTTTCCGACAAGAAGATGGACGGTTCGCAGGCAGGGTGCTATTCCCTGGTATATGCCTGCTCTGCGACCGTCGGAGCGACACGGTCCGGTCACAACCGGAGGGCAATATCTGGGTCCCCCTGACCCCCCGATGCAGCATCCACCTTTCCAACGCAAATGAAACCGTCTAAACAACCGCACTCTTCACCGTTTCTGAGCACATTTATGATACAGACGTTTCAAAGCATCTCGTCATCACATCGTGTTCTGTTGACCACCATGGAAGTTCCGCGATGCAGGTGCATGAACTCAAAAGCTTCCATAGGTAAGTAATCTACTAGTAAGTATCCCTTTCTTCCGTTTCCATCACTCTGAACTGACGGGTTAGACGCTATTGCACAGGATTGAAGACGAGACATACAAGTACAGTGCTCTACAGATGGCCGGAAAGCAACTCAATGACCCCTGCTGCCCCTACGTGACTATCCCATCATCATGGATTTGGACGTCGGCCACAAATCTGTCTGCAACATACTTCCTTCAGTCTTATTCGAAACTACACTTTTTGGTCAGCCACCTTATTCGTTCCGTCGATGAATACAGCTGACACCCGTCTGGTAGGCACCTTCACCTTGCTCGTTGCCATCTCGACTTAGATCCTTATGTGCGTATGTCTTCTAGCCCTCGTGTCCAACTCCCTCACCGTCGTCCTTCAGTCGAAAAGGTCTGAAATCTCGGCCAACCAAGTACATGCTCGCTGCCACCCTCGTCATGTATGCGGCCGCAACGGTACACTGGGCCTCACAGCTCGACCTTCTTTTCTTCCTCCAGAAATACACGCTAGGTGTACTACAGCTTCTTTGCGACGGAGTCGTCCCCTCCTTCGAATCTGGAACCGACCTTGTGATGGGCATCGACGCTGCCATTTCAAGCCACTTTCATCGATGCGTGCCTACGGCGATGCTCTCCATCAACGTTGGCAGGACCCTCTGTTAACACTCTCGCACTAGTATCTCACTGTTTTTTGGATCTAGATCATTCTTAGCGATGCTGATGTGCTCTGGAGAGCGTGGATTTTGCGTACCGGGCGCGTCTTTCGTGCGGGTTCTACTCTCCTACTCCTGGGTACAATCGGTGAGTATCTGCGTCACCATCGCGCGCGTTAAAGGATCCTGCTAAAAGTGATGAATTGCTGTCAACGACGGATACTTTACAAAACTGTGGCTTCAGTTTCGGCGGTGACCTCGGTGGCACAGATGCTGTCAACGCATTCTCCGCCAACGTATGGGGGCTGTCCATTTCCCCCTTCTCGTGCGAACGTATGGGCGACATCGGTCATTGGCTACAAGGCCTGGTAACTTTCATCGGCTTTATTGGCCTTTATATCTTCCTACTGCTAACGTACCTTGTTATCATGACCAGGCAGCACAGACGCCTTATCCGAGAGCATTCTCAACATGGGAGTACACGTACTCGCGCGGAGAAGGTCATGGTTCTGTTCGTGGAATCAGGGCTGCTGTATTGTTTACTGTGGGTGGGTCTTTTCCTTTTCCTTTTTCGAGATCTACGCCTACTGAGAAAATGCACCCAGGCCTCCCTGACTGTGAACGCATTCATCCAGGTGTTTCCTGTGCCAGTGGATTTACAACCTGGGGTTCGGGTCAGCACAGCCGGGAATGTATTCCTTAACGGAGGCTTAATTCAACTCATCGTATGTAATCTCTCTGCGCAACTGTGAGCGAACTGATGTCGATATCTCTCCGTCAGGGTATATACCCTACGATAGTCATCATTCTCGCCTGCCTTGAGATAGCGCATTGTGACCGCGACTTCATATACAACCAAACCATTCCCGCCCCTCCGGAGATCCCCCTTCAGCACATCACCGTGGAAACACAGGACACTATGACAAGCCGAGAAGAGACCCAAGAACGCTCGATACGTCCCGGACGAGAATGCAATTTGATTTTTGCCATCCGCCTTCCGTTCCATCGAACCTATCTTGCAAATGTGATCTATCTCCAAGGGATAGGCATCGTAATCGAGAGTAGACATGAGTTGGCACTTTCACCTGTGGGTGCTCACTTGCGCACACGGCGCTGGTAGATCAACCGTTCAACGTACGCGTCTGCCTTCCACCCTGTGTTCTCTCCGAGCAACATAAGTAGCGTCCGAGCAACATAAGTAGCGTCGGTGGCGCGTGCAGTAGCATGTCGTATATTAATGTTTCGGGAAATACAAGGAGCGTATGATGGGCTAGTAGTGCCACGCGATGAAAGAGTAAGAGAGCGAGTTCTCGGTAACAATCCCTATCGTGCGTCATTCACTCCAAGTCATCGGAGTCCTCTCTCAAACTGGAAGCTACAGGACCTGACGCTTCAGCCCAAGGTCCTTGAGCAGCTGTCGCAATTCGTGGCCTTTTGTGGACATGCGATTGCTCCTCCGTATTCGAGTCGTCTCCGCCTTCGGCCGAGGAGTGATCGGGAGAGTGCCAGTCATATTCAAGCGATGCTTTCGGGATAGTTGCTGTCCTGTGCGAGATGCCGGACGAACCAAAATCGAAGACGGTCTTGGCTGCCACCGGTCCATGAAGGAGCTGATCTACGCTTCCGCTATTGTCGTCCTCGTCCCAGCCAGGGGCGTTGAGATTGTC
Source organism: Amylostereum areolatum (assembly GCA_012932865.1). NCBI lineage: Eukaryota > Fungi > Basidiomycota > Agaricomycetes > Russulales > Stereaceae > Amylostereum > Amylostereum areolatum. The sequence continues at coordinate 246,560 of SAXG01000063.1, read as the reverse complement.
GTTGAAAATCTGCAGGACCAGTTCCGATTTCTTCAGGTACTTCTGCGCGGTCTTTCTCTTGGACAAATCAACGAGAGCGCTGTCCGCATAAAATGCGGTCGAAAACAGGGTACGAAGCCTAGTGACGATGTTGACACAGGCAGGATGGAGATCCTTGATGTATCTGATGGACAATTTGTGGTCAGTAAAAAAGGACTTCTTGTCCTCGTCGCCCTTCCGGATGCCGTGCTCCAGGATGAATCCGTCATACACGCGCTTCAACTGTGTGACGAGGGACTCCATGGTGTACGTCGAAGGGCGATACCGAAACAGATGGAAGGCGAGGACGTGTACGAACGACTCCAGGTCATCACTGAGGAGATGCGGAATGGTACCGACGCTCATGGCGAGCTTGGCTGAACGAAATTGCCAAGTACCCTGTAAAGCAATTCGTTTAGATAAAAATGCACGAAGGTGGACGGATGAGCGCATACCGAGCAAAGTTCTCTCCGCGCCCTTATTCCAGATTTTTGTGACACATTTCGAGCCATGTCCCAATCCACGAGAAGTCCTCGGCCGTCGCTTCTGATCAGAATATTCTCCGCACTGATATCATAATGAAGGATCTTGAGCTCTTTGAAAACGGCCCAGTGAGCTAGAAGAGAAATGCAGTGAATATGAGCAGGAGGTTCAAGTGTATGTCCTAACTTACCCACGATGCAATCACATATGACCTGACACAACTGCTTTAAAGAATTAAACCCTCTCAGAGGACGCCCGATTTGGTCGATGACGATGCGGTAATGTACGAGGGGCAACAAGTCGTCAGTGACCGCACATGCCCACGGTGAGTTGACGAAATCTTGTGTCCTTGTGGCTTGCCCTTTCACATCGCCGGCATAGATTTTCCGCGCGGTATGAGGGATGCTATTTTCGGCCAGAGTTTTGTAAAACGTCTCCTCCTTTGGATAAGTCGCTCTGTCGACGCGCCAGTAGTCTTTGAGCCAGACAAGCAGACCTGTATGGAGATTGAACCCGACATAGCCAAACGTCCCGCGTCCGAACATCGAGCGACTGTACCATCGCGGGCTGCCTACAATGATCCCGTAGGTCTCGTCGCTGTCGCCGTCGTAAACCATGATCTTGTGCAACTTTTCGGCCTCTTCGAAGCCGCTGGGATCGCTTTCTCGGAAGGCAGCCCGCGCCCGAATAGCTTCTTCCTCTGTTGGATTAGAGCAAACGGTAGTGTCGTGACCTCGCTGCTCAGGCGTCATCCGGTCGAATCGCCAGAGGAACTCCGCCAGCCACGGCTCGTCTACCCAATGAAATTCCTCCGTGACGATAGCTCCACAGCGATCCCAGCGAATAAGGCGAGCGAAATCGCCCGTGACCAACACAGAGAAGAAAAAGACCCGGTTCTGTGACGCGAAAATTGACGTTGCATACTCGAGCAGTTGGCCGCGCGTAAGCACTCCGTCATTTGTCGGATTCTGAATGTCGAATTCTTTGCGTTCGTCTCGAGATAACTTCGCGTCCGGATCACGAAACGCGTCCTGGCCTCTCCGCTTGATTTCGATCCAAAGTTCCGTCAGCGACCACATGGCGTCTGCGGGAGGTAGTACGGCCTTCTTCCCTTTCCTTCCCCTCTTGGCCTTCACCGTTTGCTTGGAGAGACCGCGGACGTCGACTCTTCGATCCACATGGTCGAACAGTGCGGTTGTAGAGGCACTATGAACAAACGTGGTTCCAGGACAGAGATTACTTCCGTTGAGTGCGCGTACCTGTGAAAGATCCGTGAGTAAAAAAGTTACACTTCCGAGATAGATAGGGCAGATTTACCACCCTCTCCTCATTATTTCGTGGTTTCTTCCGCCCATATGAGATATCCAACGTCGCATTCTTCGGCCGCCGGATTGTCGCCCGCGGGACATACTTCTCCAGAAATTTCCCAACTTTCATGCAACCAACGAATCGGAGGTTGGCTTCCTCTGCGAGTCGCTTGTATCGCTCCGACGCAGGCATTCCCTCCTGAGTAGAGGCATAGCGATCGACAGACGACGATTTGAAGTGAAGGGGGGTAGACTGCATATCCTCGAACGAGACCGGGATAGCGGGTGGGCTTGGAGTTCTGGTTGAGTCGTTCGTGAAGAGAACCTTGGCATCCTCGAGGGCGAAAACCTCGTCGAGGTCGGACGAGGAAGCGGATGACATTGAGATGAAACAAGTCCGGACGAAAAGGGGGTGTGGTGGTGGAAGGACTGGGAAAACGGACCACCGCAGAGAGAGACTCTAGTCATATATCCTTCGGAAAGCCATTGACCACATGCAGAACCATTGTTCGCGTTGAAAATTTTCCGTGCTTCATTGTGCACCAGACGCAATGTGCCACAGAGGAGTGACAATAGCAAGACCGTATCCGATTTGTGGTGGCTATCGGTCGCCCCCGTCATTGCCGCGAAGTCAGCCTCCTCGAGCTCTGGGCCCTCTTCAGAATCCTACTCACCAGCTCACAAGTAGGTGCAGAGATCGAAAAAGTGATGGGAGGGCACGATTGCCGATCTATCTTACCAAGTTACACTCACCAGGAATCCAGGATCGTAGGCGACAGGCCGTTTCGGGGCCGTTTGCGGCGGGAGGTTGCCAGGGCCCCTGAGCGGGAGGCAAGCCTGTCACTGGATGACGTCACCGTTACTTTACATAAGGATCTTATCACGTGCTCATCAACCAGCGCAGGGGGATAATCATTTATGGCCCATCCTCCTTGACCTCCGACCAATACCATCAACCATCTCTTCCCCTCCCGAAATCCCCTCTTCTATCTGAATATTCCACCATGGAGAATCGATTCTCTGGACCGATGCCACCGCGCACTTTTATCGACGAATTTCTCTCGCTCAAGTTCCCCGTCGCGCACAAGCTCCAGCTTCGAGCAGAGGACGACAGGCATCCCTGCGCATCCGCAAACGAACTCGTAAGTCTCTACTTCGTACAAAACCTATTGCATATCTGACACGTTCGCGAAAGATCCGCGTCATTGAAGCGTCGAACATCACCCCCCGTCTTCGATATACCAACCCAATTGACCTCCGAAACGCCACTCCCCACGAAGCTCGCCTCCTGCCCCACATTGCTATATCCTCTCTGTCCAATGACGCGGTCAAGGTCTCTCAAGATACCTTCTGGGACGCATTTCTAGAATTCATACCTGAGGACGAGGATCCCTTTGACGACCCACCACCTACGGACAACGCCCCTCGCCGCCACCAAGTCCCGTTCAACAAAGACTCACGCAAGGCGCTCAAGCACCGTCGGAGAATCGCCTATCTGGCATACGACATGTTCGGGTCCAGGTCGCGAACATTTGCCTTCTCAGGTCTCATCATCGGCAACAATGCCCGCCTCATCCGTTGGGACAGAGCCGGCGCCGTCGTCACGGAGCTCTTCGACTGGCGGACGAAGGACAGCCCGTTGGCTGTTTTTCTTCATCATTTCGACTCCCTTTCACCCACTGGACGTGGCTTAGACCCTACCGTCACCATACCTTCCCCCGATGAAATATCATTTGCTCGCGCAGCTTTCCAGCGCGCCAATATCGCAGCTGAAGACGAAGACCACACGATGCGGAAGTTTCGGGTCAGGGATGAGTGCACAAAGGAGGAGCGCTTCTACCTTGCAGGTCCCCCAAACGTATTCAGCCCTTCCCTTGCCGGCAAGGCCACGTCCGGCTATGTCGCGGTGGATCTGGCGGATGGGACTTGTGTCTGGTTGAAAGACACATGGAGGCTCGAACTTCCGCATGTGCGCAAGGAGGCCGACGTATATCGACTTCTCGCCGGTGCCAGCGTCCCTCACGTTGCACCCTTCGTATGCGGTGGCGACGTCGAAGGCCAGAAGACCCGCAGCCACGAGTTCAGCGCGCACGGAGCCCGGGCCCACATCCATCATCGCGTCGTCTTAGGCGTCGTTGGCCGCCCGCTGATGAGGTTCAATTCTACCCTGGAGCTAACCACGGCGGTTCGGGATGCTCTCGAAGGTGCGCGTTAACCACCCTTCTTTCCGAACGCCCTCTCACTATCTCGTCCCCAGCGCACTCCAAAGCTTACACGAAACTGAACATTCTGCACGGCGATATCAGCGACCACAACATCTTGCTCACCGACGACGGACATGGTATATTGATCGACTGGGACCTGTCCATTGACGTCGAACGCGAGGAGCGCACTTCGCTCGCAGTACGTTTGGCTTTCTTCCTCCTCCTGAGACCTTAATTCTAATTCTGCACCAGGGGTCGTGGCAATTCATATCTGCGTCGCGTCTCGACAGCCACGGAAAGAAGGTCCACAGACTCAGCGACGATCTCGAGTCCTTCGTCTACGTGCTCTTCTATCATCTCGTGCGGTATCGCCCGTCGGGCGTATGGTCCATCGAAAGGTCTCTCAACGAAATCTTTTATCCATACCGCCCCGGAGAAGAATGGTTCCACACCACGTATGGGAAAACCGGGTTCCTCAGCGGCGGTTATGTCTCCAATGAGCGCCTGGAGCTGTACCTCAACGTGAACCTCGCCCGCCTTATACGACAGCTTCGCTGTCTCTTCTACGCGGGCGTCTACGCAGACGACGACGACATCGAGCTGTGCTTTCGGTCGGTTGCGTCGGAAAGGTTGAAGTCGTCGCGCTTCATCCTAGATCTCTTCGACACGGCGATCGCAGGTGCTGGCTGGCGTAGCAACGACGGTTGCCGAGACATGTTGAAGAAATGTGAGGACGACAAGACCAAGTCCTGGGACGTGTGCGAGAAGGCGCCTATGGCGAAACGGACGGCATCTGCTGTAGTGGAAGACGGTGGATCACGGTCGTCAAAACGACAACGTTGCTCTGGCCCCCCTCCAACATCAGCGTCGAAGACACCTTCACGTAGACTTCTCCGCACGAAGTCTGGCGCACCCCATCGGACAGGGAGGGCAAGCATCGCGCCACGGAAAACGTCGTCAAAAAGGCGATGAACGGTTTCTACCTTCCCTTGCATGCTGTCTCGGACTATATCGACTTCCTTGTATAAACCCATCTAAATTATATATGCTTACTAGGCCTTTGAGAGCATTGTCTTCACTAACACTGTGGGCGCGATGCTCACGGGTTCGTCTTGTGCTTATCACCTCTCATATGCATTTTCTTCGCCGAGCCTACTATCACACACCTGTGGGTTGATATAGTTCAAGCAGACGATTGCATTCATGCTATCCTCAACATTGCGCCAACTGTGGCCATCATCTGCCATCCCCGGCGTCTGACATGGGCGGTGGCCGCGCTCGACGAAGGACATGCTGTAAAGCTTGATGAAGTCGCCGTAGAAGTATCAGTTTGTAAAGAAGTAAAATGTTCATGCTCCCTAGGTTCGAAGCAGGTGTGAACCAGGTTCGTGCTCCTTCCGTTGTTCGCGTCTTCCCCTTGCAAGCCTAACGTTCAACGCCGTTTTTGAATAGGTGCATAACCCATAGACCCTTCGTTCGTCGTGCACCCGATGCGGAGGCCGTCCATCGTGATGGTGCCGGCTAGCGTCGTCCTTGGGGTACTCGTTTGGTCGATGGGCGCGCGGTCGGAGTCCAGCCTCGTGGGCACGGTATGTGCGCATGCATCGCTAGAAGGATACGAAGATGGACCAGTAGGTGCTCAGTTTCGTCCAGTGAAGTCCGTGCTAAACTCCGTCCTAGACGTTGGCGTTGGTCGCCAACTTCCTCTTAATCGAATCCGCAGGCGACGAGTTCAAGCCACCGGGGTGTGCTTTAGAGTGTCGTTAGCATGTGCGAGGCGGACGTCGAGGACGTGAGGGAGCAGCCTATGGGCTAGCTGCGTAGAGCTGTGTTATCTAAGGTGCGGTTTTACTTGGCAAGCGTTCATCTACTACGGACTGATTGGGCGAGGTTTTGGCAGGCGTAGGAAGAAGCTCCGTAACCCAAGGTGCTGCGAGCGTGAGACCCGCTCGGCGCGAAGACTTCATCGATTCATCCCCAACCGGCGCGGGACCTACGTCCTGCGTCCTCAGTGTGGGCGACTCTATCAGCAAAGCTCGTCGTCGTTATCTCCAGCCGCGTCACAATATGAAGGGGCCTCAAGTTCACAACACGGCCGCTGGTGTGCGTGGATCATGATCACAGTACGTCGGATATTTCGCCTTTGACTGTCATGGGATGTCGGCTGATGGGCATGGGCAGGAACCGAGTGACAGTGAGGCGAACACAACGTCAGAGGTCCAGGCTCAAGCGCTCCAGGTGGAGGCCAGAGTCGGCCGGAGATAGACGCTCTCTTAGGAGAGCTCCATCGCCCCCCGGTGCGGATGGTTGGATACATACATATGATAGAATAGTCCCGAGGATGCACACCATTGGCTATGATACAGGCATGTAGTACAAAGTATGAGAATATGCCGAATGTACGGAGAATAGTCCATAGAGGAGTGAGATATCATACGCCTTACAAAGATGCCTCTACTGACGGTAAAGCGGACGACGACTCGGAAGATAACATCACCAACGATTCGGATTCTGAGTATCCGTCAAAGGCAGTCGACGCCGACCTCTTGCTCAAAGACACTCTGCTAGCGCCCCATATACCAACCGCTTTCTCCAATGCTGCCATCACATCCATGCTCCCATCGTCATCCGGTCACCCCTTCTTCTTGAGTGCAGAGTTGAACAGTCGGAAGACGCGGTTTGAAGACTGGAGAGTTTTGAGTGTAGCGCGCCGCGCTCGTTGTGTGACTGTGGAATTCGCGTATACGGCGCGCCAAAAGATCCCCCGGAGTTGCTCGATGAGCAAGGCGCATGGCGGGGGAAGATATCCCTCGAAGGATGTGCTGGCCAGTAGGGCGTCGCAGAAGAACGACACCTTGTGGATGAAATTCTCGTCCGGGTCGTTGCGGCGTAGACCTGAGTAGTACACTTTATGGAGCTCGTAACGCAGACAGTGGATGCCGGTTGGTCGATAGTTGGCGAGGTAATAGACGAGGACGTGCAAGAATGACTCTAGGTCGTCGTGCAGAAGGTGTTCTGTTTCTTTGGGTTTGCGCATCAGACGTCCTGAGATGAAAGACCATGTACCCTAATCTACCTGTCAGAGAAGCAGCACCACGAGGATATCGAGTACAAGGCTTACGATCATAGAGCCTTTTCTTCCAACGGCGATATCAAATGCGAGATCCCAGTCGATCAGGAGCCCACGCCCGTCATCAGTAATGAGGATGTTTCCGGCGCTAATGTCCCCGTGAAGTACGTTGACCTTGCTGTACGCCGTTGCATGAGCTGGATTGGTATTGATTCAGAAAGGTGGCAGGCAGACAAAAAGAACAAAAACCCACCTTCAATAGCATCCCTAATTGACGTACACAGTTCATGCGTGCTCTTGAACGCGCCGAGCGGCCTCCCAATCGCGCTCAAGACGAGGCGATAATGTCTGCGCGTTGGTAAGTCGGTCTGTGCGCAATTCCAAGGCGCGTCCAAGAAATCCTGGCACCGTGTGACTTGCGAGCCCACGTCGCCCGCAGACCGAAGCGAGGGAACGTGTGGCACGTTCTGTTCATTGAGTCTGCGATATATGTCCCCTTCCTTGAAGAAAGATGGTGTATCGTGTCGCCATACATCCTTGAGCCAGACTAACGACCCGTCGCGCAAATCGACCGCGACGTATCCACGAGAATTGACTCCGAAAAGTCGATCGTTGATCGCTTGAGGGTCAGAGATGACGTAGAATGTATCTTCTCCATAGACGTCATCGTGGACGGAAACCTTCAATGCGCAACGGGGCATCAGGAGGAATGGGGAAGTGGGTGGAAGTGGCAAAGGCGGCGCGGGCGGTGGTGGCTTCGTCGTTGGATGGAAAGGAAAAGGAGATATCATGCCCGCGCTCCTCGTCCGGCATTTGGTCAAAACGCCACAGAAACTGGAGAAGGGGGCTGTCGTCGGAGGTGTAGTCGAATCGTTCCGTGACGACAATCCCGGAGCGGTCCCAGCGTAACAGTCGAGCACCCTCGTCACTGATGAGGATGGAAAATATGAAAGCACGGGGATGAGATGCGAGGACATCCGTGATGACTGTCCCGTGTTCTTGAAGGATGCTGATCGCTTTGGAAGATGTACGTTGGAATTCGAATCGTGAACGATCCGTAGTCGGAATAGGGTCGCGGAACGGGTCGGACCGAGTGTATTCCATGACAAGCTCAATGGGTGGGGAGAATTCTGCCGGGAGGGTGCTTGAATCTCTTGAAAGAGCGTATACGCGGGAGCATGCATCGACATTGGCAGATTCTGTGCCACCGGGAGAGGATGAAAAAGTGAGGTGGGTACAAATGCCAGGACTGTCGACACGGAGGACCTAATGAGTGAAAGAATTAGGAGATATCCACGTATAGCCAAGAATTATGCACACCGGACGCTTTCCTCCCCGCGATGTGCGCAACTTGAACGGCTGCCGCGAAGGAGGCGAACTTGAAGCACCTCTCGCAACTAAGTCATTTGAAACTCCGACGCGGCATTGTTCTCCACGTCACGTGAACGTAATATTTGTCGGCCGGCGGCCGCTTTCCGGGTCCATTGCGAGAAGGAGGCCTAACATACCTTCTGGATACATGAAAAGGACGCCCTGAAAGAATCAACACTGGATGATCTATCCAAGATATCGCAGTCGTCACTGTACGTGCGCATACAATGATAGTGGGTCGGCATATGCCACTGTCAACTGATCGCCTCAACGAAGGATCGAGAAACCGACAAAAAGTATATAGACCTGCGAAAGTAAGCTACGTTAGGAGTTTGATGTCCACCACACGTCGCTAAGTACTCACTAATGTTGAGAAATCTGTGATGCCGACCATCCAAACGATGTACGAAACCCATCCTGCCTCTCCATCTCTCATCCGAATTCTTGGTTCGTTGTTTGGTGTATGACTTGTGTCCATGTCTGTTTCAGTTTGAATCAACCTCCACCGGTACGTCGTATGAGAGATACGTACAGAAAGTCAAAAATATCGAGGCAGCGGTTCGGATGCGGATCGCGAGCTGGGCTTCCGAACGAGGCATGTCTAGTGAAGCATCGTGTCGGACAGGTCCAGGAAAGATTCGCGAGCATTCTGATTCCCACCTTTGAAATCCTCGAGCCTCTTCATCAAGCATAGACAATCTTCACGGGCGAAAATGCGGGTGGCCGGGCTATGAAGTGATTCTGCCAAGGTATGGGTGTCTGACCAGTTGTTGGTCAAAATTGAAAGACGTCACCTCCGTGTGCCATGACGAGAAGGTCCATCGCGTTCGACAGCACATGGGAAAGAAACGTGTGGTGGAAGTGGACAGGATGGTCGTGGACGAAGGACCAGTAATGGTGACAAGCTTCATCGAGATCTTTATGTAAACGCCGATGGAGCAGTGTCAGAAGGATATGCTATGATCTGGGGGGAAAGACGTGCCATAATCTGAGGTGGGCTCCGACTCGTGGCTGAGCACGCGAGGACCGGTAAGGCTGGCGACCTGCTCTTCGTGGTTGATCCAAACGACGTCGGCCCGCTCTCCGTCGAACCCTCTCAACCACATTTCCCACCCTCCTTGAGGAGACACGGTGACAACGTACTCACAAACGCGCTCCAAATTTGCTGGATCCCGCAAATCGACGTTCGTCACCAGATGAAGCTCCGGATTCGAGAAGTAAACCGCTCCAAACCGTGGTGGGACGCGATGCAAACACCATCGGTGTCGCTCGTAGGGCTTCAGGTCACCTGTATGGAAGGACTCCGTTGCGATGAGGTGGTGGTCATTGTAGGATGGCGTTCCTGAAAGGCTGTCGGACGTGAAAGCAGTAGAGGATGGCAGCGAGGTCGTGGATCCGCCTGGACCGTGGCTTGACGCCACCGTCGTCTCGTTACTGTCGAAAAAGCCTGGTCGAAGTTGTACACACGTGGAGCCTCCGTTAACACAGTATGGGTTACTAGTGGTGTACACCAGGATGTCAGAATTATACGGTCGCGCTCGAAAAGGAAGGACACACTTGTCATGGCACTGATGATGAGCTCCCGCAAGAACAGACCGCGACGTCGAAGGAGATATCGGCACGCTCGACGCTCTGCTTCGCGCTGTGAACAATCGGGCTCTGCAGATACCAGAACGTTTGGAGTGTCCTGTGAGTAGCGATCTTCATGTCGACCTATCGAAAGAACGGACCTTGAGCCGGAGCGAGTTGTGTGTCCCGTCGTGTCGTCCTGTAAAACACGGGGGAGTTTCGAGCCCGCGACGCTGAGCATACCTGATCAGTACAGTGTCTGCGCGTGGTAAGAACGAACACGAGGGCTCACAATTGAGGCACCGGAAGGGATTCGACGGATTCGTACGAGATAGGCGCTATATTTCCTACCAGAGCCCCCCCTGCCTCGTAGTCTTCCCGCGTGAATTCGGCACTGGCCAGCCCCGTTGTTTGCTCTGGACCCTTCCTCGAGCTCTTGGTGTCTCTCGAGTGTCGTACGCTCCAAATTGTGTGGTGTTCGGCGGGGGGACTGGTGGGGACCAGAGGGAGTCTGTTGGTTAGGAGCTGTTTGTGCAAGAACAGACGCCGGGGCTTGGCAGATATGTATCGGATGAAAAGACACTGGTCGATGGCGGTGTTCAGCGGCTCATCGAGCTCGGACGCCATGGAGGAAGGGCCCCAGTTGCTCTGAACCACGACGCTCTGCGCGTTCGTCCATCGTATACCAGACACGCGCCTGGGTGCGCCTGACGTGAAGTCGACGTGCAGCTCGGAAGTAATACCACGTTCGGCGCTAGCAAACACGATATTTGCCCACGAAGCCGTAAGGTCGCGGCCCGTGACGAGGATGATATCCTCCATACGCAACCCGAGACCGCGCCGTTCGGAAAGAGCGAGCCATCGATCAGAGTGTTCGAGAACGTAGTCCTGGTATCGTTTCCACCCGCGGGCGTTTTCGCAGACCATTTTCTCGAGGATAGCTAGCGCAGCGGAGGGCTTTCCTGTTGATGTGAAGGTGATCTCGCCATCAACAAACGGGGCCCTGACGAATACGAAAGTTATGTTGTTGCGCGCGGAATGTGATCGCGGAACGCACCCTGAATCTCCACCAAGACCTGGTCCTGCTACACGAACTCCAGTCGAATGGAATACCTGTGGGTGTAAGGAAGATACATAAACGTCAAGTTCGATGCCGATGGGCTGATATTGCTCGGGGAGATCTTTCGACTGCTCTGGATGATCCTCCAAGAGATGCACGTTGAACAACCTATGGAAGGCACCGCGGAAGATGTATCCGACGTCGCCTATTTGCACGGGCTTCCCGCGGACGCATACGTCTGGACCTTCCAGTGGGAGTATTGGGTTCCGAAGAGGGTAACCGCGGTCAAAAGAGTAGAGTGCTTCAGCGTATACCGCTTGTGCACTCATCTGCCAGCAAGCGCTTTGGTGGGGGCGTTAGACGGATACTTCAACAGACTGCTTGGTATCCCATCCTTATAAGATGTACAGTGAGGCGGTGATGCGCTGTCGAGGGTCGGCACCGGGTGTACGTACTCGCAAATGTCAGGTGGAGCTCGAATACTATTACAGCAGCACTGCCATCTGGGAAACTTGTCCTTATCTCGTCGTGGTCAATGCAGGGGATCTGCCTCGCAGCTTTGGTCAAATCCGGTGCCCGCGAGGACCACCGCCTTCACGGTTGGGGGTGGGGGCGGAAACAGAATCTGATGGCGAGCGTCGACTTTCGAGTCATAGGAGGTATGCCAGCAACGATGTAAGTACCGTGGTGAAGATTGTAGGTGTACGTGCCATAAAAGAGTATGTGTCGTCGTTTGGCCGTCATCACTCCTGATCTCGTCGACCGTTCAGTATACTCTAGCAGTTGGACGAAAGAGTAGGTCAAGATAGTATCTTATAGGAGAGAATATCAACCACGTACTTCTAACTTAATAGTATCCCCGTGCTATGGGGCCCGCCCCACTTCTGCTGCCCAGCGCTCATCATCCTCCCCATCCTCATCGACGAAAGGGTGTAGGTAATACTAGGTATCACGGTGCACAGCCGGCGATTCCGCAATGAAGGATAACCTTGTCCAAAATGATAAGAATATTAGAATACTGTCTGTGCGTCCTCTTCCTTTCCCTTGTACCTTGAGGCTAAACCGGGCGGAGACTGAGACTCACTGAGAGTCAGTCTTGCTGCTGCTCATCTTCACCGGTGTTCCCCGTAGGTCCCTCGTTTGTTATTCCAACTCAACTACCAAAACACTTGGAAAAACATGTCGAAGACAATGGAGCGCGATGCTCTCAAGCGAACCGTCACGATGGCCGACGGGCTCGCCGAAGCAGCGCGAATCTACGTCCCACAGGCGTTGCCCGTCGACGTCGACTGGACCCCCTCCCAAGTTGCCGACTTCGAGCTCTATCTCGACCAAATTTCCGAACCGCATTTTTCTCGGGAAGCTTCTGAGCTCGTCTACCTCGCCTTTTCCGCCAAGCACCTCCCCGCCCTCGTCTCCACCCTTCGCGCGCTCTCGCCCACAACCCAGCCCCGCGCGCGTTCCATCCTAATCCAACTCCTCGCATTCCTCCCCAACCCCGACCAGAGGAACCATTACTTTCGCAAATTTCTCACATCGCCCCTCGCCGTCGGCCTGCCCGACTTCGTCGCCTCTGCGTTCGCCGACGGAGACGGCCTCGAATGGATGCAGCGACACAGCGGGCCTGGCTACGTCTGCTCGCTCCTATCTCATATGGTCAGGTGGTGCGATGTCGCGATGGGCGACGACAAGCAGGCCGCCATCTCTCTCCCTCAGCGCACCGCCGTCCTGCGCAAAATCGCCGACATACGCGCAGACGAGGCCGCGTTCAAGTCGCTCGACAAACGCCAGCGCGAGCTCGAGATCCCGTTCCTCGAGGGGACTCTCAAGCAGGTTAATGCTTTCATCGAGATCAACCCGCACCATCCGGCGTCGTTCATCCTCTCCCAGCGTTCCCATCTCGAAGGTCGGATCCCGGGGGTGGCGTACTGCGGCCTGGATACGTGCATGGAGGATACGGAGGATGACGAACTCCAGGCGTGCTCGAGGTGCAAGATGGTGAAGTACTGTGGAAGGGAGTGTCAGACCAAAGCGTGGAAGACACACAAGTTCCGGTGCTTTGCACCGACGTTTTGATCGGAAGGGAAATGCTCGAAGGTCCGTGGCTTCATTCCATCCCCTTGTACTGCTCTCAATATGCACCGTCTTTCTAGGACATTTCCTCGTCCCTGTCCGATCGTCCTGACGTGAAGCCTTGAACTGTACATTTCGTACGTGCATGCGCCATCTACATACGTGTACTAGTATCTTCTGCACCAAATCTGTCTTCATCTAGTCCACTCAATGACCCAGCACGTCCATACTTACATCGCCGCTATCTGCTACTTACGTCCATGTACTATACTGTATAATTCATTTTGCCATCAACCATCTGTTTTTTTCGCGGTGATTTGACGAACATACTTCACGACTGAGGCTCGATGCCGCGACGCACATATGGTACACTTACCTTCTTCGACAGACTTGAACTAGTCTCCGTGGCTGACCTTACTCAGAAGACAGTCGTTCTGAGTATAAGGTCTGCATCAATTTCAAGGGATCTCGCGGGACGGGAAAATAGCCATTTTAGGACGGCACGAAAGGCTCTCTCGAGCGCTGGAGAGCCAATCAAATTCATTTATGTCATGGTTTGCTCGTCATGCGGATGACCTCCTCTGGCTGAGCTCTGAAACGGAGATGGTGGTGGATAGTTTAAATAAATTCTGTGCCGTGCATCGCATCAGATATGCATATAAAGGGAATGCTAACAGTGCTCTTGCGGCAGTGGGGTAGCAGGCTGGACACGAGCTACAAGCTGATTATTTAAACTACTAGTACTTACACTGCTGGCTCGAGCTACCGGGCTGGACTTCGATAAGTACATCGACCGCGAGATAAACGGGTATGTAAACACGTTGTGAACAAGGTTTGCGCTGCACGGTAAGAACAGAAAGACGGCATATGTACTACTTCGATACCGAGGCCGCACCACCATAAGTTGTAGCCATGGTAGGCCAGCTAAGCATTGTTTGTGGAAGGTCATAGACGGACAGCTGTCAGATAGTGGATCTCGTCAACATGAAAACTGGTGTAGGCCGTAACCACCAACCTCGTACCGCTTTCTGTGCAGGATGTATGCCTCATTTGCGGATCGTATATCATGCAACATGACGGGTGACAGTGCGACCCGCGACAGCGAATGGCAGCGACACGAAAAGTCGAAAACACCGGTGCTCATGAAGTCAGCATCCAAGGCTGTCAGAAATGCAACCACGAGCTCTTGCACAACGCATAATGCACGCACTGTACTTATTAATGAGCACCAGCGGCCGCCTTGCACCACTGAGCATGACACCACTGACCTTCTGAGCAAAAGCACTCAATGATAAAGCCGTGTCAGTGTATATTGCACTCGACATCGGCAATTCGAGAGCAAAGTCACAGTGCAACGACCGTCGACGTGCACGAGCCGTCAATGTGATGATGCGATAGGTATGACATGAAGGGACATCCCAAAAAGGCTATTTTCCCGTCCAGCCAAACCCCTTGAAATTGATGTAGCCTAGACTTGAACTCAATGGGCACGAACCTTTGAGTTGAGTCTCACATTGCTCAGCCAAACTGCATTCAAGACACTCAGATGGACAAATTCGTGCGTCCGAGCCCGGACCCATGATGACGTCACTGCTCAAGCTCGCACAACGCACGTCTAACCATGTCACGCGAAGCGACACCCAGAAGCAGACCAAACCCACACTCAGCCGTCTTCACCGTGAGTCAAACTCGGACTGATCAGTGATCTTACCGACATCGAATCGTCGACTGCCTCACGATCCCACAGCGATGAACGAAGCAAAGAGCGGCTTGTAATTAGGGGTTGATGTAGGTAGTGCGAGAGTAGGAGGGAGGTAGGGTAATTACACGCATCCGTAAAGAGCCCAAAAAGCCATGAAATCCACGTTGCGAGCCCACAGAATCTGCTCACGAACAGGCGCTTAGAGAGCGAGCACCTTGATCAGCGCAGTGAGCTGGAGGCTGATGATGGAGGAAGTGCAGCCGCCGAGGAGGTTCACGAGGAGCCCGACGGAGACCGACAGGACGCCGGTAAGGTGCGCGCAGACGACGGTGACGAGCGAGGCAAGGACGTCGCTGCACGGGAACGTTAGACGACACTGATGACCGCGACGAGGGA
Organism: Amylostereum areolatum; assembly: GCA_012932865.1. Classification (NCBI taxonomy): domain Eukaryota; kingdom Fungi; phylum Basidiomycota; class Agaricomycetes; order Russulales; family Stereaceae; genus Amylostereum; species Amylostereum areolatum. Next base: position 231,307 of record SAXG01000063.1, on the reverse strand, counting down.
GGAGACGTACGCAAGAACGGAGACGGAGGCACGGACAGCGACCTGGTCAACACCGGCGATGACGTAGATGCGGGCGAACGCAGAGACGACGACCTGAAAGCCCAACACGTTAGCCCGCAGCGTAGAAAAAGGAGCGCGGGGGCACTTACGCTGATGACACCAGACAGGAGGACGAGGAGGTCACCGGCGCCAACGGTGCCCGTGGGGAGCGCCTTGATGGCGTCGACGGCAACCGAGACGTCCAACTTCACGTCGAGGGCGACGTTGGTGATCTGGTCCTTGGAGAAGTTATCCAAAGTCACGCTCGCTGCATACGCCGTCAGCCATGGCCACCCTCAGCCGAAACGAGGAAATGCGCGTACCGAGGACATCGACCTTAGCCTCGACACTGGCGTGGAGGCCAGTCAGAATGCTCGTCACGTCGCTGCCGGAAGCAGAGGTGGACGGGGGAGCCGCAACGGCGCCGTACGACGCGGGGGTGCCGTAAGCGGCGGGCATCGCGGAGGCGAGGGTGCCGAAGGCGACGGCGGCGACGGTAGCGATCTTGGCGAAGGAGAACATGACTGAATGAACGGGGAGGTCTGAAGGAAGACGAGTAAAGAGTGACTGGAGTGGATAATCCTGGGGGATGAGGGAACGTCGACGGATGGCATGGGTCTTTTATACGCGAGACCAACGCGGGGACGGCGTTTTCGCCAAGGAGCCGACCTTAGGGCGGGCGATCGGGTAGGTGATGGTTATCAGGGAACGTTGACCGACGGACGTCGGGCGGTCACATCGAAGCGTGTCTTTGGCACGAGTCTCCTGGAGGAAGCCACCGGGAAGCCAACGGAAGGTGGCGGAAGGTCTGCGGGTGACAGAGAAGTTAGAACATGTGTGATTCAGTGAAGTTTTTCTTGTGACGAGGGCCGCCATATTGCCTGCAGCGTGATGGGATGTTGAGAAGCGTGGCAGGAGGCCTCGGCAAGGGAGGTTGGGAGCAAGTATCCGCCACGGCTGAACCGTGTTCGACTTGACAGGCTTCAATATGTTGATCAATACCTGACGGAACATTGACGTGGATTTGCGATCGACTCTTAGGCTCTAGCGTGAACCCGACGTGAACCAAGCGTGAACACGCGTGAAGGGCGATGCGTCGGGGCATGTAAAGCTGACGACGTTCGCCATGCGACGAACATGCGGTCTGCTCCTCATCGACATCGATGGACTGCTGCAGCAAGGGCGCATTCTGGATGGGATTAAGTTTTCGGGCGCATACGCGCCAGGTCGGGGCCGCCGGGCGACAACATGAAAGGGTAGCGATCGGATATCACGTACACTAGTATCAATGCACGAGCGCAAGTTAGCCTACGCGCGGACCCAGGGGACATTGAGAGCTAGAATAGAGGCTTGGCGACAGACGGCCTAGCTAAAGGCGACATCGACACCGGCCATCTTAGTCGACATCGCTTGACCAGCAATTGAAAGCATCAGGCATAAATCGCGGCTAAGCAGTAGCAGGCTAGCAGACAACGCATTCCTGGATCCATCCACGGAGAACAGTCGACGAGGGCGTTTACGGCACCAGATGGGCGAGGCTTACCTCGTGTTTGCCCTTGGTTTGCCCCTCAGAATGTCCAGGTCGATCCATCGTTCATATTCCCTCCTGCCGGTGCACTTTCTCCAATCGATGTCCCTTCAGAAGCATCTCTATATTCCTCGAGGCTCGAGGTCTCATGACGCGGGCATGCGGATAGACTGGGAACATACGATCTTTCAAGATGACTCGTCAGTAGAGAGCTGGCCAAGCTTGAGTCAATGAGTCGACCGACTCGAGTGTGTGTCGGGTCCAAATCAGACTCGCTATAGCATGCAATATGTCGCCAGAAACCAGAGAGCGAGGAGGTGATTGAAGGTGTCGGTGGAAAATAATGATGGGAAGCAGATGAGAGCAAGGGGGATTGGTTGGAGTGACGCGGACGAGAGCAACGAATTTTTCCAAGCTTCGTAGGGGGTGATTTCGCTGAAAGAGTATAGATATGGGCCAGCTGCTGGGCCAAAATATAGTTTTGGTCCAGATTCAGTCCCGGTTTGGTCCACGGTTGGAACGGTGATGCGGCCTCCTGACACTGTCGAGCAGCATGTACGGTATTGTGTACGCACGTCGCAAACTCTTCGTCGACGATGAACCAGTCTATAAAACTCCACCAGATTTCCTCCACCAGACGATGTCCACGCTCAAACATAGGATTCTGGTGTGTAACGTAGTAGCATGATGTGTTGTCCACGAGGATGAGGATAAAGACCTGACGGGATGGCGTGTTTTCGATGAATCCAAGGACCTATAAGCCATCCGCGGTACAGCAGAGAAGAAACGATAGCAGTCAGTACTATTTAGTACATGCAACACAGCCACGCCCTCGAGCAACCTTTTCCTTTCACGAGAACTCCTCCACGACGCTCCTCGGCTGGCTGAACACGCCCAGCGGTTTATACACCACATCCATATCGAACGCGCGCGGCCCGCCCAACGCCAGACCTCTCTCGGTGGACGTCCAGTGGGGCGAGGCCGTGATTCCGATGACGACGACGAAGAGGCCGTAGCGGTACTCCGGCGTGCCCAGCGCCTCGCCGTTCTGCGCGTCGAGGACGCTCACAAGGTCCGGCACGGACGCGACGACCTGGGCACGAACGTCAGACGCCCCGCCACAAAACAAAAGAAAGCGACAGAACAGAGAAACAAGGCCCACCTCCTCCTCCTCCCCGTCCACCTCGACGGTGGCGAATATGTTCTCGTTCTTGAACGGGATCCTTATCCTCCCTCTGAACGGCGCCTCGCCCGTCCCCGCCACGTCCGCCGCCTCGATGATCAGCTCGCCGTACGAGTGCCCCTTGAACAGCCTGCGCTCCACGCCCACGATCTTGCCCTTGAACAGCACCTTCGCCGCCGCGCGCCCGCCGACCTCGTCGACGATCGCCTCCGCGACGGCGTCCAGCCCGCCCGACTGCCGGCACAGCGCGACCGCGCGCCCGATCCGCCACGCGAGGGAGACGGTGTGCGCGACGATCTGCTTCTTGGTCTTATGGCCCGGGTACGGTCCGCGCGCGCAGGCGACGGAGGAGCCCATCTCGGCGAGCGCCGCGCGGAAGGCGCGCTCCATCATCTCCTCGCTCGTCGCCTTCAAGAACATCATTTGGTTCCCGTTGCCGTCGGCGATCACTTGCGGAAAGAAGAGGGGGCCATCCTCGTAAACGACGGGGGTGACCTGGCGATGGACCCCAAGGTTGAGTATGCGGATAGATAAGTGGGGGCGTGTGGTTTACCTGCTGGCCAGTGGGATAGGCGCGGCCCATCCAGTCGCCGTCGACGACGGGTACGTTCATATTGGTGGATGCACCGATCAGCAGGCCTAATAAAGCGTCAGTACTGTGAAAAAACGCTACAGACAAATGCGCCTGCCTTGTAAGCCATTGCCACCTCCAATCTCCAAAGCCATGACAGCGTCAGCCTTGATGCCGAGGTATCCGTACAGAGCATTCTGCGCCTCCATGATCCTATCACGACAGACCATAATGAGATTACATGTAGATGGTGAACGGTCGACGAACTCACTCTGGGCCAGGAAGCTTCTCCATCGAGACCGTAGGCGAGCCCTTCATGCCAGTGTGAGGTGTGACCAGTATCGTCTAGACGCACTAACACATACCATCGAACCACCGCAGGCCACCACCGCATCGTCCGCCAGGTCCTGCGGATCGATGACCCTCACGACCGCGCCCGTCCTCATCATCTCCCGAACCTCGATGAACTCCGGATAGGGCGAACCGCCCCCGCCCGTGCCCAGGATGTAGCATCCGCACGCGATCCAAGTCAGGTCCAGCTCGGAGATGAACCACTCGCGATTCAGCACCTTCGGGCGGTACGTCTTGATATCGATGGTCGAAGGCTGCGTCGGCTCTGGCAAGGGCCGCTTGTCCGGGACTTCGATAATGGATAGGTCATCCGCGTCAGGCGGTGGGGCAGCTCGGACCTTCGTGAAGTCGAGGTCGCCCACGGCCTTGACGATGACACGGGATTTGTTTGCGATATACTACACAGAGGATGTCAATTGAATGGGTATCGGCGGAAGGAAGGACACGACGGACGGGAAGTGGGAACGCGTCCCGCTCAGCGATGTGAACAGTCTCCCTGGCCGCCCCGTTGGCGACAGCCCGATCGATGGCCATCTTCGAGATCTCTTCAAAGACCGAGGCGAGGCTCTTGCCCGCCGTGGACACGACGGTGTCGACTGCACCCGAGACCCGCGCCATGGCTGAAGAAGCGTCAGCGATCGAAAGGCATCAAGGTGGAGGGAAACGTACCGGCTCCGATGGCGTTGGCGACGCCAGCGTACTCCGGTTTGATGACCTTGCTTGCACCAGCCAGCGCCTCAGGCGCGATGATAGCACCACCGCCTACGAGCAAAACAGGGATGTCCTCTGCGGAGGTCTTCATTTTGTCCACGATGTCCTCCAGCATATGCTTCACGAGTGTTTGGTATTCCACAAGGTCCGGCAGCGCGCCCTCCACCTTCGAGGCATCACCGATGGTCTTGAGGCCATAAGAAGCCACTGTGTAGTCCGTCGTCGTGGGCACCTCGCCACCAAACACGAGAGCTTGCTCCTGGATGCAATGGCCGACCGAATCAGGACCGATGGTAAGGCCCGACGCCGTTTTCCTGATAATCGAGCCTCCGCCTAGGGCGATGCTGGACGAGGTCATCCTTAGTGAGATGTTGACGAGGAACGAGGCGAACCTACCTTTTCACATCCGGGCAAGAAAAGTTCATACGGATTCCTACCAGCTCCGTGAAGGCTGCCGCTTGACGCGGGAAGCCAGATGGAAGCAGCATCCCCGCGTCCGTGGAGGTGCCACCGATGTCGACGACGAGGATGGCTTCCTTCCTGACCGCGCTGGACTGGGCAAGGAACCTCGCGCCGCACATGGAGTTGGTCGAGCCGCTGGCGAAGGTGCGGATTGGCAGGCGCGCGGCGAGGTGGGCAGGCATGATCGTGCCGTCGTTCTGGGTCAGGAAGATGGGGCAGGCAAGGTTGAGGCGGCCGGTCATGGCGCGGCGGAAGGCGGCTATGGTTTGCTGGGCGAAACGCAGGATGGAGGCATTGAGGATCGCGGCGTTCTCGCGCTCGACGAAGCCAAGGTTGGCCACTGGAAATAGGTCAGGATGGATAGGGCGAAAGGGGGTGGAAGCGTCCCGCACCTTCTTTGGATATAACGACGTCGACCTCGGGATAGACCTTGAGCACGACGTCCCTCGCGCGCTCTTCTTGCAAGTGCTCGATGTCCACCGGAGAAAAGACGCCATTGATGACGATGGAGCGTATCCCCTTCGCCTTGATGATGCGTGCGTGTTCTGCGATCTCGTCCTCGTCGATGTCGCCAATGAGGTTGCCGTCGACTTCGAGGCCGCCTTTGAGACGCGCTTGGTAGACACAGATAAGCCTTCGGAGATCGTCGGGCCAGTCGATTCCGGCGCTGACGGTGAGAGCGAAGGGGCCGCAGAGGCGAAGGACGGCGACGGGGGCGAGACGGTTCTGGTCTTTCTCAAGGACGGCGTTGATGAAATGCTGGACGGCGATGTTAGATGAGACGAAAGGCCTGGCGAAAGTGAGGAAAGCGCACGGTGGTCCCTATCGTGACGCTGGCGATGCTGGAACTGTCCACGTCCGCCTTTTGGAACAGGGCGGCTATAACGTCTTCGATGCCTGAGCTGGGATCGGCGGTCGTGGGTGTTTTATGCCTGCAGACCGGTTATTAGGCCAACTCGTACCGGAGATGCAACGACGTACCACGCCAAGATGCCGTGGGTCGGTTCTTGCAAGCGGGTCGGGTCTAACAACACGCCGTCTGTGTTCGTCCTGTGGGTGTCCCATCAGCACCGGTTCCGACGCGCATACCAGTGGAACTCACCCTCCAACGTCGACACCGATGCGCAAGCTGGCCATCTTATGCAACGGTCTGGGGGAAAGTTCAGCGCCGGATAACGTACGACTCGACGCAGGATATATGCGCACCAAGGAAATACCCTCTGCCTTATCGCTGCTGTCATGTCTTCGATTACGCACGGACGAACAGCGACCCCGCTGACCTGATCCTGGCGAGCGCATGTCGCAAACAAAGGAGATGAAGGGGAAGGATGTTGAAAACCGAGGCGCGACGAGGAGGAGGAGGAGAAAGAAACCCAAGTGGCAGTCTGGACGAAGTTCAATATTTTGAACATAAGTAAGTATTGAATGTGATAGGCGGTTAGCAGATAAGATAAGGGAGGTACGCGGTTAGTAAGCGGTATCAGATTAGATGATTATGACGCGATATGTCCTCGGCCATGCTTCGGCGTGCAATCTTCTCAAATCTCCCTCCAACCTCGAGCTCTGACCGACGTAAACCGTCCACGCCGCCGCCCTCGGACACGATGGCTGTCGCCCCTTCCAACTTCCACGAAGTAGCCTCGGCCGACCACTTCCAGACCCTCCTCTCGGCCGACCTCAACCGCGTCTCGTTGCTCAACTTCTGGGCACCATGGGCCGCTCCCTGCGCCCAGATGAACGAGGTCGTCCTCGAGCTCGCCAAGAAGTACCCCGCCGTCCTCGTGCTGCAAATCGAGGCCGAATCCCAGAGCGACATCACCGAGTCATTCGACATCGAGGCCGTGCCGTCCTTCGTCATTCTGCGGGTGCGTCTGCCTACGAGTTTTGCCAGTCGCTCCCGGCATCCTAATACGAGGACAGGGACACACTCTCCTCGGTCGTATATCTGGAGCAGATGCTGCTGCATTGACCACCGCCATCGCCACGCACGCACGACCGCCATCAGCCATCAGCCCCCTCTCGTACACCGACAAACGCCCAGCGGCGGGATTGGCGGAGAAGGTGGAGACCGAGGACGAACTTGACGCACGTCTCCGATCCCTCATGAACCAGAGCAAAGTCGTGCTCTTCATGAAGGGCTCTCCGGAAGTTCCGCGATGTGGCTTCTCTCGGAAGACGGTCGCGCTGCTGAAGGAGCAGGGCGTGGAGTACACACACTTCGACATCCTCGGCGACGAGTCAGTGCGATCAGGTGCGTCTCGCGGGGCTTCCCTTCTTGATCCTATCCTTATTCGTCTCCCCGGCACTTAGGTCTCAAAGTGCTGAACGACTGGCCGACGTTCCCGCAACTGATCATCAACGGCGAGTTCGTCGGCGGCTTGGACATCGTCACGGAGATGGCGGGGAACGGGGAGCTAAAAGAATTGCTTGCGCAGTAATCGACTTCATAGAATCCTTGTATTTGTACGCCTCCTCCTCTTGCCGCTTCACTCGTCTTACGATACTTGGGGCATCCTTCTGATCATCGTGTGCCAGTACGCGCCGCCGTTTCGTCCAGTCAGTAGGTTTGACTCCTGAATGCCAGTGTTTGGGCCCGATTGCCGTTTCGACCGGCCAACAGAGCGTGAACGTTGCCCTGGGTTCGCACATGCCCCACTTCCCTCACCCGGAAGGATTTTCTCGAGCTCGAGCCGAAGATAACCATCGCTCTGTGCTTGCCGGCATCGCGCCAAAGTCACCTGCGTTCGCTAGGCCATCCCACGGGAAACGTTCCTCCCCACTATATCCGACCGCGACGACGTTCAGACCTTCTATCTTTATGGCCTCCTCGACCTCCTGACTCGAAGTGCTCCCGAAGACTCAAATATAGCACAAGGAGCGATCGGACTTCAGACCAGCTCGTGCGTATACGCGCGACGCGTCGTTCAAACCCCTGCCACTTATCCACCCACACCACAATCTTTCCCCTTGCTCGCTCGGGTCTTTTCCAACGTATAAAAACCCGCACATCGTGCCTTTTTAGCGCCGTAAGGCCAACATGCACCTTTTCCCCCGCACACCCCGTGCCGCCCTGCTGGCTCTCCTCGCCGCCGCCGGCGCCCGCGCCCTCCACCTCGCACCCCCCCGTCCCCGATCCGAGCGCGCGCAATGCGTCACCGCCGACGCCTGGCCGCCCGGCCCCGGAGACGCCTTCGCCCCCCAGGCGCCCGCGCCCGACCTCCAACACATCCTCTCCCAAATCGACGCCGACCGGGTCAACGCCACCATCGCCCGGCTGGTCGGCTTCGGCACCCGCCACACCCTCTCGACGCAGACGGACCCCGCGCGCGGGATCGGGGCCGCGCGCGACTGGATCGCGGCGCAGATGCGCGCGTACGCCGCGGCGGCGCCGGTGGGCACGAACGTCACGATCGGCGTGCCGAGCTACATTCAGCAGCCCGAGGACGAGATCCCGTTCGCGGTCAACGTCAGCAACGTGATCGCGACCATCCAGGGCTCGGAGGAGCCGAACAGGGTGTATATCATCACCGGCCACTACGACTCGCGGAACTCCAACATCAGCGATTTCGAGAACGCCGCGCCGGGAGCGGACGACGACGGGTCGGGCGTCGCGGTGCGTCTGGTCTCTTTTTTGTTGTTGCTTGGGCTTGGGGGACGGGGGCCACTGACGCCGGTGACTTTGTCCAGATCGTGATGGAGCTCGTGCGCATCATGTCGACCGTCGCGCCCCCCAAAGCGACGATCATGCTCGGCGCGGTGGCGGGGGAGGAGCAGGGCCTGTTCGGGTCCACCTTCTTCGCGCAGACGATGAAGGACGCCGGGGCCGACGTTCAGGGGATGTTCACGAACGACATCGTGGGCTCGTCCAAGTCGGACGAGGGCGTCGTCGACGCGCACAGCATCCGTCTCTTCGCGCAGGGCATCCCCTCGACGGCGACCGCGGCGCAGGCGCAGGCGCGGGTGACCGTGGGCGGCGAGAACGACTCACCGGCGCGCGAGCTGTCGCGGTTCGTTCAGGAAGTGGCGTCCAACACCTTCACGGACATGAGCGGTGAGCCCTCCCTGCCCTTTTGTATACCTAACCACCCCTCTGACGCGCATAGTCCGAGTCATCTACCGCCTCGACCGCTTCCTCCGCGGCGGCGACCACAAGCCCTTCCTCCAGCAAGGCTTCCCCGCCGCGCGCTTCACGGAGCCCAACGAGAACTTCGCCCACCAGCACCAGGACGTGCGCGTGGACCGCGCGACGGGCGTCCAGTTCGGCGACCTCATCGAGTTCTGCGACATGCCCTTCATCGCGCGCGTCGCCAAGGTGAACGCGGCCGCGATCTGGTCGCTCGCGCAGGCGCCGGGCACGCCGAAGGGCGTGGCGCTCCAGGCGACGGCGCTCACCAACAACAGCACGCTCGCCTGGACGCTGGACGCGAGCGCGAGCGTGGCGGGGTACGAGGTCGTGTGGAGGCCGACGGACGCGCCGGATTGGACGGACGTGGTGCCGGTGGGCTTGGTGGACCAGGCGACGGTGCCGTTGTCGAAGGACAACGTGATATTTGGCGTGAGGGCGGTCGGGACGAATGGCTACAGGAGCCCGGCGACGTTCCCTTGTGCAGGGTGTTAGCAACTCTTCATGGCGCTGTACCGGCTTGTCTTATACGCATATCTGCGTCGCGCGAGCGTTTCGAGCAATCCCGTCGGGGAGTCGCATGCTTATTGGTATATAATCTACTTTATCGAATGCCATAGGGCGTCCAAATCGGCGCGGGGGTCGGGGGTGGCAGATGACGCGATGACGGCGTCGTCCAGTACCGTGGGGAAATGAGGCTTGGGAGAGGGGCGGAAAATGAGGCAGCGGTTGTGGACGAGGATGAGATAGGGTCGGTGAGAATAAAACGGGAAGGAACGAAGCAGAAGGATAGAGCGTTTGAGGGTGTTCACGGGTCTTGCATGTGCTCGACGTCTTCGGTCGTCTGCCCCGGCGCGCGATTGCACCTGAACGCGTTATCCTCGTCCTGGACCTCTGGCGCGGCGTTCGCTTCGATGCAGCGCTGCCATGTACCCTGCCCTGAGTGTATCAGTGGTCTAGCTCTGCATGGTCTTTTGTTGGGCGAGACCATCGAGTTCGGCGCGCTGGACAGGTGCGTCGGCGGTGTTATGGTTGGGCCGTGAGCGGGACTTTATGTAGAAATATGGAGTTGGAGGCGGGCGTCGTCGGCGCGTGGTCGGAGGCGCACAAAAGCCTGTGAATATCGACGTGCAGAGTTGGACTTTACGCTGGCAAACGCGACGGACGGGGTACGAACCTGGCTTACGCCGGCTTCCGAGCTTGTCGTAGTGGGGAGACGGTTTATTCCATCCATATGACGCGCCGCCGTCGCCCGCGAGGGCGAGGGAGTGTGGGTCTGTGTTTATTGATGTCCGGGTCGGAAGAACGGGGCACGCGAATGAACGAGACGCGCGGTGCTTCGTAGAGCTTTGGCTCGTGCTGTTGACCGTCGCTGCCACATGACGAACGGGGGGCCTGAGAGACGGGAAAACGAGGTGGTCCCACGGCGGTGCTGGGGTTAAACATTGAACGACCAAGTGTTCGTGAGTGATCTTTGGGAAAAGGTGTCATGAAACCGAGGATATTGAGCCATGATATAAGACTCACATAAGACGACGGTTGCACGTCACGACGAACGTGAGGGAGGGGAGTCGCTGACAAGGTGTGTCACGGTCGTGACTGGCGGGATGGCCGGGCGTCGTCTAAGACAGCGATTGGTACGTTATCTGACCGACGAAGAAGGACACACGCACCATGTTAAACCAACTCTGTAACACTCCCCGCGAAAATCAACGCATTTGATGGGGTGATGGCCTGGGGAAGGTTTGGTTGCAGTGCTGACGGGAACGAGCGATATCATCAGTACTTTTCCGATTTCGCGGACAGCCCTGATGCGCCCTGACGCGCTGAAAGTCGCTGACGTGAAAACTCAGATTACGCTTCGGTTGGATAATGCACATAGATCTTTGCTACTAGCTATAGAATATGATATATACATGCAAGAATCACTGAGAGAGTAATGGGCAGGATGTGGGAGGGTCCGGGTGGAAGAGACGGCTCGAAGGTGGCGGATAATCGTGAAGAGGAAGGGGTATATGAGCGAGAGGTATAGCGGTTGGTGGAGTGTGTGCACGTCATGCAGAGGCTGCAACGCGCTTACAGGGGTGTTGGGAAGGTACCTGATAATGGATGTCGGTCCAGTGTGGGGAGGAGTGTTGGAGGAGGTGGATGGCCGGGCACAAGGGTCGGCATGCCAGTGCGAGGATCGGGGGACTCGGTTGATGCGCGATCCACCAGGGCAAAGCATCATAAAACGAAAGCGGAGATGTGACGGAGTACTCACTGTGATAAACCGATATTCGCAGCTCCGACGAGGTCCGTAGAACCAGGCTCTTAACATCCTCACTCGCTGGGGAAAGAGCCTGTCTTGGGTACCGAAAATTGCGATTAAGGATCGAATTGAGAGGTCCCGAGCCGGGCGCAATCTCAGGAATTCAGCCTGAGGGGAAAGAGAGAACATGTTGTGGGCGAGAGTAAGGTAGGTGCAGGGTATGTGAGGTGAAGAAGACGAAGGACGAGGAGCGTGATACGCGTAGCAGATGTCAGTGTTCAGTGCAAATGACTGACAAATGACGGCCTGAAATGCACTGAAAACGGAATTTTCAGTGCAAATCAGGGCATTTCAGGGCGGTCAGGAAAATCGGAAAAGTACTGATGATGGCATCCATGAATTTTGGTTGATATACATTATTTGTTATATACGGATGATGTTGCGAGCAGGGTCTTCGAAATATGAGGGCCGAAGTACCTGCGAGTGCATGCGTTAGATGGGAGTTCGTGAAAGACGTATGTATCGTGTGGGGGATGGGGCACGGAGGGTGGGAGGAGGGTGCGGCTCACGGGGGTGACGCAGGGGAGAATGATGGACAAATACACACCTACAAATACAGCCGTGGCTCGCGATCTGCGAGCGGGAGATGATAAGTACTACCACTGCGTGTCAAAGGTCCCTATCCGCCAGAGGATACCCGCGAGATATCCGGGATTTCGCGCGCCCGAAACACGACCATCGCGAGCTGTTCAGTGGTGGATATCGGTGTCAAGTGACCGCATATCCACCACCAATCGCGCCGCGGATGCCAGACCCACAACGTCCGCGTGATATCTGTAGGGTTTGGCCGCTTCTTCTTCACCGCCGCCCGGGATAGTTTGTTTGTTACAGGTAGAAATAAAACCACATAAATTCCGAAAGTAATACCGTAGCTACATAGTAACAAGGGGTACCCATGTACAGTGCATATACCCTGGTCTTTGAGTCCTAGCTTCCCCGGCAAGCCCCTAGGCCCCACTCTGAGCGACTATCCGTGCTTCCCGGCTCCAATATGATCGGTTAAGGCTGTTTTACTGGGTGGGATATCATCAGTGGCAAGATATCAGGACAAGAGACTGGCACTCACCGGCTTTTGGCTTCCATGGAACCTAGCGGCGGAAAATGTCATCCGAGTTGCCAAGCTAGAGAGTACGAGAGAAACATACCCATTGACAAGTACCAGAGATAATACCGCAACGGAGGGGTCGACACAGCGACGTAAGGGGCAGAGTTCAACAGGGCTTGAGATTGATGTTTGGGACAAGAGAGGGCGCGGAGCTATTCAGGGGAAGTTAGGATCAGGTTAGGGCAACGGAGTGCACATTCACCTGTGTGTAATGTGCGTATCGTGGTCGCCATCCAGTTCCGGAGGCTTGTGGTCTGAAATGAGTGAGAATCAGATGTAAAAAGAATGGAGGTGCACCAATTGAGGCGTCGTCATCTCCAGAGCTCTCGCCCGTCCCGTTCGCCCGTTCGCCCGTTCTCCCCCCTCCATTCCACCTCGGTCGGGTGCTCACGGTTCCACGATGAGCGGAAAGATGGCGAGGACGACTGCGGAGACGTCCATTGCCCGTGCGGCGACCTCTCCAGCCGTCTCCGCTGGTGCTTATGCTCCGGAGCGTTGTCCGTGTCGTGCACGATCGAAAGCAAACACAAGGTCCAGCTCGTGCGTTATGACATCGGTAGCCAGAATGCGGGGTGTAGGAAGAAAAGCTCACTAAGCGGTGTGAGACGAGAAGCCACTGCCAGAAGAGGACGTGGAGCCAAGTTATTTGATCTTGGGCTCTGCTGTCCTGCCAGTGGATCGCGCACGTTCCACCTGCCCAAACCCCCTTATCCGACGGTCAAAAGGAGAGTTAGGGTATTAAGCGTGTATGGGTGGACATGAGGTCTAAACCGGAGAAAGCGTACCATCCAAAAAAAGTTACACACGGCAACATATGAGCATGGACTCAGAGACCAAAAAGATCTTTTGTTGATGAGCGGGGCAATATTGTGGCATTGGGAGCACTTCCAGTCGACACTGGTACCAAAATGTTCTCGTCTAATGGTTGTAGGTAGCTTGTGACAAGGAAGGCGGTGATGGTGGATGTAGTGGTAAGAGTGAGCTGCGAGGTGCACCATTCAAACTTTACTTAGACATATATGAGTTTCGATTGGTCAGCGGGCGAACATTGACGCGACTCCTCAAGTCAATTCTCTCATGGTCCGGCAGTACAGCAAAAATGAAGGTAAATATTGCGGAGATTTTAGCACCGTCTGTTTCCCGAAGCCCACTATCTCACCCATTTCCTCTGCGCAATCACCGGAACCCAAGATCGTGCGCGAAATCCAGCATATTTTTCAGATATCTCGCAGATATCCTCCGGCCGATACCGACCTCTGACACGCAGTGACGGGCAAGCCGGCGGATGGACGATATTGAAGAAGAACTTGGAGAAGGAGCTAGTGTTGCCAAAGTTCAGTTCAGAACCATGGTTCCGAACCGAACTGACCGAACTGAACTGCCAGTTCAGTTTGGTTCTGGTTCTGGTTCTGGTATTTGGCACTTGGTTCAGGTTCAGGTTTGGGCCGGTGGAGAACCGACTGAACAGGCCCGAACCGGGGTTCAGTCACGTGCAGATCTGAAGTCCGAGGAGTGGCTATGAAGGCGTGGGAACTTGTCCTACTCCTCCCGGAAATGCAAGAAAAAGAAATCAGACCACTTGCTTCGCGTCCTCCCATCCTCTCCCACCCAGTATGGCCGACGACGATGCCGGATGCGTCGTAGGACTCAATGGGTGTCATGAACGCCTCCTAAATATATACATCGGACCTTACTTTACCATAGTTTACCATCGGACCTCGCATCGGACTTCGCATCGGCTTCGCCTCGCGTCCGGCCCCTCGGGCATACCGGACTTCTCGGCTTCCTCGGTCATGATCTAGACCATGGAGTCATACTTACCTCGCCTCGTGTTGTGACCCACTTCGTACTCCGTGGTACCCACTTCGTAGTCCGTCCTGACCCACTCCTACTCCGGCTTTGTTTGTCTTCGTTTGGGTCCTTATCCTCATGTATATAAGGGCTCACCAATCTATGAGGAGGGGTCATCTCGACCTTCTCTATTCTCCGGCTACCTGGGGGATCCTCCCTAAGTACTGCAGGGGAAGGTCCACACCTTCGTTATCACCCGCCCCCCTCGATCCTATCCTCGTCTCTCCTCGCCTTGTACCTCGTCGCGACGTCCTGAACCTGCATCGCAGGTAGACCGTTGCTGACATAAGGTCGAGATCCTCCTCATCGTTCACCGCGTCGCTTCGTCGTACTTTACGTTTGCATTGCCATATCCCTTTGGGGAGCGCCGACCGACGTACTGGTCACCCTCGGATCTAAGTCGAACTCTCGCACTGTACATCGAGTTGGCACGGGCCCTATGCCCTAATACCTTAATCGGAACTGTTGCAGCACTGTGGCCTTATGCCTGCGCTGTAGGGGTCTATAACAGGTTAGCTGGTAATTCCCAGCGCCTGGGCCTTGATGCCTTTCCCTTCGGGGATTGGTCAACTGCCGAACGCTTCGCCTCGGACTACTGTACTCCGCTTCGCATCGTCACGTCCGAGATGACGTTAAACTACCCCGCGTCCACGCCAAGGACGATAAACTTATGGTAGTCGCCGTATCACCGACGCACCGCTGGAATGGAGATCACTGCCCTTCGGGGTTAGGCCATCACCGGATCCTGTCATAGGAGCGCTGACCGACGAAATGGTCACCTGAATCACAATCATCGGGTCGGAGAGCTACCTCCGTTATCAAAGGGCAACTGCGTTCGCTTCGCATAGAAAAGCACGGGTCCGCAATGACACGAGGCTCCTGTCGGAGTTAACCTCATTAAACTATGACGTTCAGGTCCTGGAATGACCGCCACCGGGCTAGACCACGCATAGCGGGTCTGGAATGTTTTAAACTTACCCACCATTGCCTCGTTTTGTCGCGATACGGGCCAGTTCCGTTCCTCGGAAACGGCTTAACAAAAGCTCTGGTCCAAGTCCCCTTGGTTCCCCTTCGCCTCCCCATGCTAGAAGGCATGGTCCGCAATGACACATTAAACTACGGCAAACATATAGGGAAAGCTTCGGATGATGTGCCCCGTGCTTGAATTAGTACACCTCTCGCTGGATATCTTGGAAAGTTTGTGCGTCTGGAATGACGCTTGAAGACAAGGAAATAGGTCGTTTAGGATAAACACGTGACGAGCATCCCGTCCCCCCCGGTTTTTAGGGGTATCCTTCCATATGACTTCGCTATCCCCTTCGTTAAACTAGCACCGCATCGAATTCCTATGGGAAGCGCTTGCCGACGTATTGGCTACCCGTCGGGTCCGTAATGACCCTGAGCAGGCTGGCTCTAGAAATAAACTAAAGATTACACTCAAGCATCGCCTCGGTATCCTCGGGGTCTTAGGCCTAATGTGGAAGCGACCCACAGATCAAAGTATTGGCCAAGACATTTACACCATCGCACCGCCTCGTAGTCGTTTTACTGGTTCCGCTTCGCCTCCCTCGCTAGAAGCCCTCGCTCATCGTTCGGGCCGAAAGGCCACCTCATCCTTGAAACGAGGAGCGCTAGCCGACGAATTGGCTATTCTTCGCATCGTTTTCGGCATTAAATTGGCTATTCTTCGCATCGGTTTCGCCTTCGGGCAATTTTTTTTCGCAGACGGCCATTGTACACGCTCTGTACGCTCACTTCGTTCGCTTCTGTCGCGCGACTTTGCTACCGAAACTACCTAGTTTCGCAAAGTCGTTTTTGGTCGAAGGTACTAGAGGCAGTAAATGGAGCGAGCTCTTGGAGAGAGCTCGCACGGTATTCGGGATACCTTCGGGTAAAGGGTCGCAGGGCGATCGTAGGCTAGCGAGCCCCGACGAAGTGCTGAAGAGAGCCTCGCCCAAAGCGAGAGCGCAGCCGAGCGTCGAGGCGACGCGATACCAGCGCCAGACCCTTTAGGTAAAAATGTCCCATTTTTTTTTTCGGTTTTTGGAACCGGCCTTAATTCGTTCATGTTTTTTGGCTGGTCATTGAGGACAATGAATGTGAATTGGGGGTAATGTCATGAACGCCTCCTAAATATATACATCGGACCTTACTTTACCATAGTTTACCATCGGACCTCGCATCGGACTTCGCATCGGCTTCGCCTCGCGTCCGGCCCCTCGGGCATACCGGACTTCTCGGCTTCCTCGGTCATGATCTAGACCATGGAGTCATACTTACCTCGCCTCGTGTTGTGACCCACTTCGTACTCCGTGGTACCCACTTCGTAGTCCGTCCTGACCCACTCCTACTCCGGCTTTGTTTGTCTTCGTTTGGGTCCTTATCCTCATGTATATAAGGGCTCACCAATCTATGAGGAGGGGTCATCTCGACCTTCTCTATTCTCCGGCTACCTGGGGGATCCTCCCTAAGTACTGCAGGGGAAGGTCCACACCTTCGTTATCACCCGCCCCCCTCGATCCTATCCTCGTCTCTCCTCGCCTTGTACCTCGTCGCGACGTCCTGAACCTGCATCGCAGGTAGACCGTTGCTGACAATGGGCAGCTGAAGGACGCCTCCGAAATCATGTTTTATAATTCCGAAGGCGATGAAGATCCGCTTCCTCGGGCGTCCGGATCAACACAAACGAAAGAGGCAACTACCTCGCGCCCAGGGCGTGGTGAGCAACTTCCTGTCTGTGCAGTTCCTCACTTGAACACATGTTGCAGGGGAGCGAGACCAGCCTGACCCCACGCTCATCATCGCAGGCGGCAGACGTCGAAAACCAAAGCCCTCGGACAAAATCAAGTATATCAAGAACAATGAGGCCGTCAACAATTTCTTCAAGCCCAAAAATCCCACCCCAAAGCAACCCAGAACAACTCAGAATGTTCATGACGAGATTTTCAAGGGCGCACTCGGAAAAGCGGCCGATTCAATCTCTCTCGACGGTATGTAGTTCTATCATCGCACTGCGCCCCCTTTTTTTAATCACTTCTCCTAGTGCCGTCGACGTCGACGTCATCCACTCCCAAACGTCGCGCCGCCGTCGCTCCCGGCGCGGACAAGCCGGCCTTGAAGCGCACACGCATCACCGAGTCCGCTGAAAAGACCGACGATGGCAATGACAAAGATGCCTACCCGGACGCGGACTCACAAGACGACGAAGGCCATGCACAGGCTAGGAAAGGAAAGGGAAAGGAGAGGGAGGACGACGAGCTCGACGTGTACCTCCGGAAGTGCCAGGAGGCGCCCACGAAGGTATGTAATCCACGGCCGTCGTTTCTTTTTCCTCACACTGACAGTCATCTATGATACTCCCCCATCCGCTCCCCCATCCGCTCCCCTATCCACTCCCCTATCCACTCCCCTATCCGCTCTCCTTCTCTCCGTCCTCAACGCCCTCACCACGACTGTCACGACACACCCATGGTCGTATCCACGGAACCCTGAATCTTGGGCATCCACGATGACTCATGGCGACAACAACGACTGCAACGATCCCGCCTTTACACCCGACGCGGTTTCCTTCGGCCCCCCAACACCATTCCTCTACGACACCCGCACCCATCATCCCCTCGGCGACCTCAACAACGGTGCCCATCCTCACCGACATCGACGATTCGACGCCACGCTGTGCCACGTCACGCGGTTCTCCGCTGGTCTTCTCCCTCGCACTCGCTGTGCCCCACGCTCACGGTCCAAACCATCAAAGGGACATAAATTCCACGCACATCGAGATGACGACGCGCGTACTCGCGACGTTCGTCTCATCTTTACCAAGGATGAACGCACCATCGACGGCGAGGTCAAGCAAGGAAGCTGGTGTGAAGTATGCAGGTATGTAAACATATTTCCCGACAAATGCGGTGGTACTTACATGCTTGTAGGCACCACGGCCGCTCAGAGGCAAACTCGTGGCTCTCCGGAAGCACGTCGACTTTGCGCACGCATATTCAAAGGTACGCTCGGTCGGGCCCATCTTTTGACCCGCGTTTGCTGATCACAGAATGATTTAGACAATGGGAAACTCATGGCGGGGTCTACCTCAATCAGTGCAAGCAGGCCAAGATCGAACCAAATGCCTGCGCTCTCCCTGCCGGCATAACCGTTGACATGAACGCTGGCGAGGATGAAGAGGAGATTCGCGTCACCATCGAGATCAAGGACCCGACCAACAACACTGTTCAACAATCCCTTACCAATTACCTGAAGGACAAACCCCCAAAGTGGACGAAGGAAGGCCTCCTCGACCATATAGTGGAGTTCGTTGTGACCGAGGACGAGGTAAGAGTTATCACTACGATGTTTCGTGTCAGACTAACACGGATGCATATAGTCGTTCGGTGTTGTCGATGGCGCGCCGTTCCGACGGATCCTCAAATATCAACGTCCTGAAACCAAGGACAGTGATATCCCCCATCGTACAACACTGCATAATTGCATAATCGAGAAGGCCGAGGCTGTCACCAAGCGCATTGCTGAAGAGTTTGCTGTATGTACTGCCTCATGGTGTTCATACTCCGTGTCGCTGATGCACATATAAGAACCTCCCCTGCCAGATCTCAATCACATTCGACGGCTGGACCTCAAAGTGGGGCATGCCTTTCATTGCCATTACGGCACACTTTATCGATGCACCAAACGAGCAACCGACGGAGTGGGAGCTATGCTCCAGGCTCCTTGGCTACACTTAAATAGACGGCAACCACAGCGGCGCGAATACGGCGGCAGTGCTGATGCGGGTCATTGACCGCTATGATATGCGCAACAAGGTTTGTTTTTTGTTTTTTATCATTGGCTTATCTTCTCATTCGGGTTTGCAGCTCGCGTGGGCCACCGCCGACAATGTCCGTACAAATGACAAGTGCCTCCGTGTTATGGAACGTGTCTTGGACGACCCAGACGGCCGCCGTTGGATTGCAAAAGAGCGTTGTGGGCAATGCTTCGAGCACGCCATACATCTCGGTGCAAAGGATTTTATTGAAACAGTCTGTCTGACACCCTCCCGTTTCCGTGTGCCAAAAAATGGTACCCACGCCGATGAGGCTGACGAGGGTGATACTGAACCTGATAACTACGACTGGGAGGCTGATGCACTCGGTCTGCTGGATGTCGACGAGGAGGAGGATGCCGACGAGGTTGTTGGTGATGCGGATGTCGGAGATGATGATTGTCCTGATGATGAAGAAGTTGACTTCGATCCCGGCGACGCTCTGGGTAAAATCCTGGCATTCATTAACCAAGTATGTGGTATTCTCAGTCATTGAGCAGGGTTCTTATTGTTTTATCAGAACCGTGCATCACCTCAAGCCAAAAAATATCTGCTTCGGCTCTGCTAGGAAGAAGGCCTTTCTCCCCTCGAGCTTCTGAAGTGGGTTCGGACACGCTGGGGGTCTATGTATGATCTCATCGACCGTGCACTTACAAACCGTGCAGTGTGTATCAGGTTTCTCGTGTCCGACATGATGCTCATCACCACCCGATAGGCAATCAACAAATTCTGCAAGCTTGCGGACGATAGCTCAGATGTACCAAAGCTGAAGGGCAAGACCTACGCTGATTTTCAGTTGTCTATGCAAGAGTGGCATCTTATTACATTGATGAAGGAAGTCCTCGAGGTGAGCCAATGAGGTGTGCGTGCTATCAGGGATCTTACTAAGTTATGCTTGTAGGAGCCTCGCCGAGCACAGGGCGAGTTTTTGGCGGAGAAGATGATGACTGCATGGAAGACTCTTCCTGTTCTTGAATGCTTGGAACAGCGATGGCTTCACCTCGCATCAAAAGACCGCTATATCCCTGTCAAGGCAGGTATCGAGAAAGGTGTTGCCAAAATCCAGAAGTGGTTGAACATTGCGTGACAGTCCCCAAAGTACTTTATATGTCTTAGTAAGTGATCTATCCTTGTTTTGTTCTTTGCTTATCCGCTGTACTAGGTTTAAATCCATCTATCAAGCTTGAGTATGCCCGAGGATCTTGGGATGATGATATTGTTGAGAAGGGCATCAAGGCATTCGAATTGGTGGTATGTTGCTCCTTCAAATTCTTTGCTTGTAACTGACCGTCTACTCCCCTAGTATGATGAGTATGCCAAGTCAGAAACCTCTCAAAAATCTCATGTGGCTTCCCATACTGGTTTGCTTCATTCTGCTCAGCCTACGCACATAATCATTGATATGTCTCTAGCACCCAAGCCTCAGGGCTATGGTATGGACTTCCTTCAGGCTCGTATCAAGAGTCAGGTTAAAGACCTGCCGCCTGTACACCCTCGTGCAGAATTCTGGGACTACTTGGAGTCGACTTTGGTTGACTGTGATGACCCTGTTCGATGGTGGGGGGTACGTATTCTGTTCTAATCTATTGTGTACATCTGAGAGCTAATCTCGGGCTTAGCGGAATGCAAAAACCTACCCTGTGTTGTCTCGCATTGCTCGGGATTACCTTGCCATTCAGGGCTCGTCTGTGGCATCTGAGCGCGCATTTTCGAGTGGCGGTCAGACGGGTACAGTTTGGAGAAACCGCCTGAATCCAGAGAGCTTTGAGGCCCTTCAGACCTTGAAGGATGCATATCGTACGGAGCTTCTCAGTACAGAGGAGGAGGCACAGTGTCGGGTTGAGAGGCAATATCCCTGGAATCCTGGATTTATACTTGTTCCTATTCTTGAATAGCTTTAGATACTCAGAAACACAACTATAACATGCTACTTTTGTACTATTTAAGCTCTCAAAGTCCTCTAAATGATCTGTAGCAGAGGTGAACCTAGAACCGAGGTTCGAACCGAGTTTGAACCGAGAACCGTGGTTCAGTTCTGGTTCTGGTTCTGGTTCATCCTCAGATGTGTTGGTTCAGGTTCAGGTTCAGGCAAAAGGGGTCCCGAACTGAACTGAACTGAACTTTGGCACCACTAGAAGGAGCGTCGATATTTTCTCGGGCCGACCTAGGCCGGCGTCCGGCCGGTGCCGAGATATTCGTCTGGACTCGTCGACAATGACCTCTCCTCATTCTTTCTCCTTCACCGCTTCCCAACGTCGTATCCATTGCGTTTCCTGCAAGGGTCCTCTCGCATCCGCTGTGCTGACCACTGGTGAGCTCTATAAAGGCCAGATTCTATGTCTGCTATCCCGACGCCTGCTCCCAAGGCTCTGCCCAAGCTTCACCACCAAAACCCGTGCAAGCCGCCGCGTACGCCTTACGGCCATTGCATCATCTGCGTTCTCGAAACGTCTGGGCTGGAAAAGGTCCCAAATTTGCAACGTCGGCCATCTCATCAGTTGCGCTGCTCTCTTGTTTGCACCTGTAACCTCGCGGGACGATTGGCTGTACATGCACGGAGCCTGGAATGGTGACGAGGGGTCGGGTGGTGAGAATATGGAGGAACCTGTACGTTCGCGCTCGGATAAGTTTGTACCCCCTTCTCGCATCCTCGCATACCATCCTCATACCTTCGTTGTCTAATCTTTAGACACAGGCCCACTGGTGTACTCTCTTTTCGCTCACCTCATCGGAAACTATGGCCTCTCCAACATCCCTCCCCGCACCTCCATTCACGCATCAAAACTTAGATCGTAACGCGAAAGACCTACCTTTGTCGGGCTCTCCGCTGCTTCTGCTACACATGGAATACTGTACCATTTAAATCGGTTCGCCAGTCACGGGTCACAGAGAGGCCAAAATTGGCAAAATTTTTCTGATGTCATGCGTCACGAAGGTCACCGGCAAAACCATTTGTTGAACCCCGATGATGTCACCATTAGAAATGGCCGTTCACGGCCGCCCGGCGCGCTTGGCCCAGCGAAATTTTATTGTTGTCACGCTCACGCACATGGTTTGGTGGATGGAAATTTTCGCCAGGCCTGTCACGGTCACAACAGGGTGGCGAACCAATTTAAATGGTACAGTAAACCACGGAAGATGGCCCTCGCATCATCGCCGCCCCGACGTCTTTCGTGCAGCTCACCTCGTACCACATATATGTACTACTGCATGTGTTCCTTTCGTTCGACAGCATCGAGGTTGATCTTCTGCATTAGTAGACGTTGTATTTGACGCGTGCACTGATGCACCTAGAAGATCGGCTCGCCAAGGA
This sequence comes from Amylostereum areolatum, assembly GCA_012932865.1. Classification (NCBI taxonomy): domain Eukaryota; kingdom Fungi; phylum Basidiomycota; class Agaricomycetes; order Russulales; family Stereaceae; genus Amylostereum; species Amylostereum areolatum. Next base: position 208,946 of record SAXG01000063.1, on the reverse strand, counting down.
TCCTCCACCTGCTCCTGTGAGTCTATATGCGTGTTCTCTCTTCGATGGTCGCACATTGACCGCCATCGAAGTAGGCGACGAGCATGGCGGAGATGTGTGCCGCTGCCGGGGAGAAGACGAGCAGCCTCGCATTCATCGAGCTCGGAGATTGACTTCCGTCGTTCATGGTGAAAACCGAACAGGGTAAAGAAGTGGATGCGGCCGCAATCCCAGTCGAGAAGGGTATCGTGCTCGTCTCAGTCCCCACTGCGAATACTCGTCCGTCTGATGTTCTCGCACTTGTCGTTTGTGCAGTTCTAATTGACTTGTCTGTGCTTGATACCGAGTGCACCAAGTAGGTGTGCGGGCTTAGGTATTTCTACCCCGATGCCCCCATGTTCCAAGCGAGGCACAAGTATATGTAAGCGGGGTCGACAACACGTTGGTGAGAAGAGCTCCCACCAAGCAAAACTGTTCGAAAGGGAAACTGTAGTTTGACCACTGTCGCACTTTTGACATTCCTACAGCCATTTGACTGGCAGGCAAAGCTCTCATGATGCTGTAAGAGATTGATACCCAAGGTGGATGAGAAGTGTGGTCCATAGGTTGGCTTGTGACTGATGTGTTTCAGAAGGCATTCAACAGGGACACTGGCCATCCAATAGCCTGTTGAGGATCCTGAGGTCTGAGGCAAGACCAGCTAACCTTTCAATATATCATAACTAGGAATGTCTCATCAATAGCAACTTAATTACAGTCCTGCAACCCAACTTGTCCATAACCCTTCTCCCTCCTAAAATTCAAAACTCCTCCTGCTTAATACAATCCATCCACTGTGTTCCATGCCTTACTCCAGCAAAGTCAATGACAGGTGAGGGCCTCCCAAGAACCAACATTGTTCCAGGCCATCGCAATCCAAGTCGGTATTCATCTGGCACCCAGAGCAGAAACTGTGAGTCTCCACACATAATCCATCCATCTTCTAAAGTGGAATCTGGTGTTGATGAGATTGCAGTTATGGGTGACTCATAGTCAAAATTATCAATTGGACAGGGTTGGCCAATATGCATGGCTGTGGAGAGAGAAAAAATGGGCAAATCAATGGTATATTACTAATGTATGTTAAGACTGAACTTACTCTGGGTGTTCTCATAATGTTGTTTCACACAATTTGCATCCCAGATGCGGATTGTCTGGTCCCCTGAGCCTGAGATAATGTAGGTCCCATTGGGTGAAGAGGCAACAGAAGTCACCCCGTTGGTGTGGCCTTCTAGAGGCTGTCCCACTGCATGCCCTGTCTCTGTATCCCAGATGCGGATTGTCTTATCATATGAACCTGAGATGATGTGAGCCCCACTGGGTGAATATGCAACAGAAGTCACTATGCTGGTGTGACCTTCTAGAGGCTGTCCCACTGCATGCCCTGTCTCTGCATCCCAGATGCGGATTGTCTTATCAACTGAGCCTGAGATGATGTGAGCCCCACTGGGTGAATATGCAACAGAAGTCACCCTGTTGGTGTGACCTTGTAGAGGCTGTCCCACTGCATGCCCTGTCTCTGCATCCCAGATGCGGATTGTCTTATCAACTGAGCCTGAGATGATGTGAGCCCCACTGGGTGAATATGCAACAAAAGTTACTATGCTGGTGTGACCTTCTAGAGGCTGTCCCACTGCATGCCCTGTCTCTGCATCCCAGATGCGGATTGTCTTATCAACTGAGCCTGAGATGATGTGAGCCCCACTGGGTGAATATGCAACAGAAGTCACCACGTTGGTGTGGCCTTCTAGAGGCTGTCCCACTGCATGCCCTGTCTCTGCATCCCAGATGCGGATTGTGTTATCATATGAGCCTGAGATGATGTGAGCCCCACTGGGTGAATATGCAACAGAAGTCACCACGTTGGTGTGGCCTTCTAGAGGCTGTCCCACTGCATGCCCTGTCTCTGCATCCCAGATGTGGATTGTCTTATCATATGAGCCTGAGATGATGTGAGCCCCACTGGGTGAATATGCAACAGAAGTCACCACGTCGGTGTGGCCTTCTAGAGGCTGTCCCACTGCATGCCCTGTCTCTGCATCCCAGATGCGGATTGTCTTATCAACTGAGCCTGAGATGATGTGAGCCCCACTGGGTGAATATGCAACAGAAGTCACCCTGTTGGTGTGACCTTGTAGAGGCTGTCCCACTGCATGCCCTGTCTCTGCATCCCAGATGCGGATTGTCTTATCAACTGAGCCTGAGATGATGTGAGCCCCACTGGGTGAATATGCAACAAAAGTTACTATGCTGGTGTGACCTTCTAGAGGCTGTCCCACTGCATGCCCTGTCTCTGCATCCCAGATGCGGATTGTCTTATCAACTGAGCCTGAGATGATGTGAGCCCCACTGGGTGAATATGCAACAGAAGTCACCCTGTTGGTGTGACCTTGTAGAGGCTGTCCCACTGCATGCCCTGTCTCTGCATCCCAGATGCGGATTGTGTCATCAACTGAGCCTGAGATGATGTGAGCCCCACTGGGTGAATATGCAACAGAAGTTACTATGCTGGTGTGACCTTCTAGAGGCTGTCCCACTGCATGCCCTGTCTCTGCATCCCAGATGCGGATTGTCTTATCAACTGAGCCTGAGATGATGTGAGCCCCACTGGGTGAATATGCAACAGAAGTTACTATGCTGGTGTGACCTTCTAGAGGCTGTCCCACTGCATGCCCTGTCTCTGCATCCCAGATGCGGATTGTCTTATCAACTGAGCCTGAGATGATGTGAGTCCCACTGGGTGAACAGGCAACACAAATCACATAGTCAATGTGACCTCGCAATACGTTCTGCATAATGGGCCATTTCAAGCCATGCTTGTGTATTGTAGGAATGCATTGCAGCTTAGATAAGTAGTGCTTTCGAAGGACACAAGTTGTTGGGGTAAATGGTATGGCAGAATGGTAGACATGAGGTGCAGATTCAGAAATCAGCCCTCCAAAACGGCTCACAAACTGCTGAGCATCCTGTATGAATGCCAACAGTTTAGACATTGAGTCATTCTATAGCAGATGTATTTGAGATTCATGCTATTCAACCTACATATTGCAATTTACATACCTTCAGATACCTTGCTGCAGCTCGCAATGCATTACCAGCTCGGTTGACTTCCCCCATTACGCTCAGCAGTTCCAGCCAGAAGAGAAACTTGTTATGTATAAACACATGGAGGGCATTCTGAATATCAGAGCTACTGAATTGAAGGCCAAGGTGATTCTGCCAGTGCCTTGCAGAATATAGCAGAACAGGAGCAGCAGCCTCATTGAGGCGGTGAGAAAGGTCCAGAACATCTCTATTCAGAATGTAGGAACTTTCCAAGTGGCAGATATTGAATCTGAGGTGCTTGTTCATGACTTGAATAGACCCAAGAGCCATGGTGTAGTCTGCATCCTGTTGATTGACATGCCATTTTCTGCTGCGCTCTTTTGTTGTGAGGAAGTCACGGAAGGAAGTGTGGAAAGGCCTAATTGGGGTTTCACGGTCTCCAACACCACTCAGAAGAGCACCCAAGTATCGCACAACAAGATTCACCTCATCAACAGAGGTACCACTCCCACAACAGCGAAGTTCATGCAAGGCATTTATAGATAGGGGCTCTGAGGCACTAAGGATCTGGGCCATGACAGAGCAGAAACGGGCTACAGTGTTGCTATCATGCCCAAAGGCTTGTTCAAGAATCCCTGAGTATAGTGTGTCAAGTGGCTGGAGCCCAGTATTATCAATAGCACTCAGTAGGCTGTCAAAGCATTCCTTCAATGTCTGCCCTCCTGTCGAAGGCAGTAGCACTTCACATGCTGTGAACGCCCATTGGAACAGTCCCTCCGCCTTCTTAGTGAGCAATTTATAGTTGGAATCATCCAGACGCCCTGCCGCGGAATCAGCCTGCGAGAGGGTATGCTCAATGTAGACACCAATATCTGCCGTTGCCTCCGTCCGTTGGGAGTCCAAATCTACACAGTAAACGAGCGGGTTTGCGTTGATGGCACTCAGAACATCAGCCTCTCGACGAGACGTAATGAGGATGCGGAAATTGGAAGGTAGTTCTTGCGCTTGTTGGGCCAAAAGAGTAAGGAGACGCGTTCGCGAACGGCGGTCCCCACTTTCGTCGAAAGCATCGATGATGACAAGCACGGGTCCTGTGACTGTAACCAGACCCGCAGGCTTCACGATGAGATTCTCCCATTGCGAGTCTATCCCCGGAGCGTCCACTAGCCAAGCATTTTCCCGGATGACGCTCGCCAGCGCACGCCTACAGCCAGGATCCCAGTTGGCAAGGTTATACGCGATGGTACTGAAAACCGACTCCGGACGACGCTCGGTTTGAAAGCTGCGATCGAAACAGAAAAAAGAACCCAGTCGGCGGAGCTTCTGAAATTGATATCCAATGGCGTGGGCTATGGCCGATTTGCCCGCCCCTGCGCCCCCTACAAGAAAACACACACGAGTGCTGTTTGTATCGTTGACCCACTCCGAAACGATCTCCAGTGTCTGAGTACGGGTTCCTGGGAGGCATGTCTTTGACGTGTTCATACCCGCCGCGCGAACATGGATTAGTTTTTCCAGCTGCACATTATCGCCTGCGAACGCGAATATTCAGCAGGATTACTCGGACAGAAACAGAATGCGCACCAATGGCCTCCAGGTCGTCTAGAATACGCATCGTCGTGATCTCGAGGCGTAATACCCCTCCCGTCGTGAACGCGTTCTGGAGCTGGTCGAACGTGGCCATGTACTTTGTGATCTGATTATCGACATCCGTCCCAGAAACAACATTCTTGGCTGCTCGGAGCCCTGCGGTGAAATTTCAAAATGGGCGTTGCAGCGGGAGACTGAGGGCACACTTACAGAAATTCTTGACCTTAGCGTAGTCCCGAATAAAATGCGCGCACTCGACCGTTTGGAGGGACATGCGCTGAAGCACGGACTTCCGCTCGATGTCGAGATTCTTCAGATGCTGCGACGTGTTTACGTGACCGTAAATGTCGTTCATGGTCTCCAGAAGCTTCTGCATGGACTTGTCGCGCTCGTCTTGAGAGAGGATCGGCTTCGGAAATCTCAGCGTGGATGCCAAGACGAAAAGGAGCACGAAAGCTCACCTTGACGGCCCCCAATAGTATACTAGATGCCATTTTCGCGTATGGATGGATCTGATCACCGACAAATGATCAATATGAATCGATAAGTAGCACCAGGAGGGAACGTACCTCTCCGATGGTCTCGATCAACGACGCAAATATTCCGACTTTGTTGAGGAGCTGGTCCCATGTGTCCAGCGTGCTTGACATTCCTTCCACGCCCGAGGTGGCTGCATCCACGCCCGACGCGACCGACATAACACCGCCACCAGGCGAACGTATCTGCACCATAGCGTTGCCCGCTTCTTCAGTCGCGCGCGCGAGGACGCTAAGGGTTTCATCTGGAGTGTGGATTTCGTTGACGTTGGGGAGTGAAGGAAGTTCGGAAGGGCTCGGTTCCTGTGCATCGGAGGCGGCTGTTGGGCATGACACAAGAAGGGACGATACAGGTCGAATACGCACCGCTGTCGGCGTCGCATGCATTTCTTGTTGCTGGCTAGGGGCGGCCTTCGACTGAGTTTTAGCCCTAGTATCCGATTCTTCGACAAAGAGGCGACATACCTGGGCATCGATGCTCCTATCTCTGTCTGGTGTTGCCGTCGACGTCGTACTATAAGGGCTCTCGGCACCAGGTCCGGACGATCCTGGCCGTTTAGAGTGCCCAAACACTTTCTTGACGAGTTTCTTGCTTTTTTCTTTGAACTTGCGCATTGTGGATCGATAGGTATGAGGATGCTGGTGAGAGCGACGAGGAGAACGGAGAACACGAGGTGGTCCTTGGGTGGTCCCAAAGGTTCTCAGCGCTCGGATAGTCCCGAGGACAAAGTCCGAATAAACCAAGAATAAACTCGTCTGAAACCTGTCCTTCACCCAACTTGTTCTTTGCATTCGCCTCCGTCCACGACGTCCCCGTCTTCCGACTCTCTCATATTCTTTTCCACTCGAATATCGTCTTTCCTTGGCCCATGCCGCTAGACGCGTAAAGCACCAACCCTCCCCGCACTCCCTGGGTCACCTTCCTCGCCATCGGACTCGGAGTCAGCGACTACTAGTATAGCCGTATCACCACATCACCACGGTCCTTGCATCGGTATCCGAAAATTGAGGAAGACTGTCGAGGTAACTCTCGCGCTCACGCTAGGGTTTTCAGCTCAGAGAGTGGACGTTTATCAAGCTGGTCGTTCAACGCTGTCGGGAGACACCTTGTGCGGTGGGGAGATGCGTTCTCTTTTAATCGTCGTCTTCTTTGAGTCCTACCGCCTCCTTCGATTTCCAGATTCGCCGTCGTTCTCAATGTCTTTCAAAGATTTCATTTATCTTGCTCTCCCCCTCGCCTCTTCAAACCCCAACATAGTTATCGGAGACCCTCTCCCCGGCGTCTACATACCCCTTCATCAGGTCCTGCCCTCAAAATTTCCGGGGAAGGATATGTTAACGACGAGAATCTCAGAGCCATGGTCGCGCGTGACGATGTCCACGTCGATTCGATGAAGCCGTGACCCGTCGACTACAAACCAGGACCAGACGTGTGTCTTCTTTCTATATCTTTTCTTCCCCCCCCCCAACGCTGAGACCTCGGCTATAGCGACAGTCACTCCCATCCTCACAACCTCGACTTCTTGCGCTTACAGCCGTGGCAGACGATATTGTCGTGGACTCCAACAATGATGGAAAGCCGAAACATCCACGCAACGAGCGAGAGCGTAACGATTGACGTCGGATGGGTTCCGTACGACACGCTGAACGACTGAGATTGCGGACGGAGAAACGCGAAGCTCGCGAACGCGTTGGCAAGTCCTTTCACTCTCGTTTTCACGACCCTGTGCTTCGCGCTCGTCGAGGGGGGCCGTGTACGATAAGTAGGTATATGTTTCCCTCAGAGTATGCACCGCGTGCTTCACCACCGCGTCCAATGGATATGCTTTTTCATCTGGCGCACGTACTACTCAGTCGCTGTAAAGCTCAACATGTAGGGGGCGTCGCAGTGACCACCGGTTCATCTCGACAGTACGACGGTTTTCACTGACAGTAATGTGCAAACCGGGGCTGATGTCCTGAAAGATAGTCGTATCGTTACAAGAAGCCCGATAGTAACAGAGAGTAGCCGCGGGCGAGTGGGGCGCCGGCACAGCCACGCCGGGAACTACTTCCAAGTTCCTGTGAGGACGAGAAGCCACCAGAACGACAACATATACGGTGTTCGGTGCATGTCGCGACCCGCAACCGCGAACGGATAAGGGGTAAGGTAGAGACTGGTCATGGAGATACGGTATGGGGCGAAAGAGAAAGTACATCCGCTGGATAGAATACGAGAGATTTGATTGAAAACATCGTGGGTCGTCCTCCGCACGATGGCACCTAGATGTATGCACGCTGGCTCTGGACCTCCGGTGTTGTGTTCGCCTCGATAACAATATGTCACTGCTCATCTACATTAGCCGCCATCCTAGTCAAGGACGAAGTGTTCGACGCACCTTGGCCGTTATCCACACACGTCGGCGCCTGCGCTGTGAGCTTCAGGCTCCTCCACGTAGCGACGCGGCTGTACAGTCGTTCACGCCTGAGGACGTTGGTCCTGCGCGGCGCGGGTCTCGCACTCGCAGCATCTTGAGTTACTGAGTTTCCTCCTGCGCCTGCCAAAACCCCGCCCAGTCAGCCCGGAGTAAATGAACACTTGCCAAGCAGAACCACACCTTAGATAGCACAGCTCTACGCAGCTAGCCCATGGGCAGCTCTCGCACGTCCTCGACGTCCGCCTCGCCCATGTTGACGACTCTCTCTCAGCACACCTAGGTGGTCCAAAGTCGTCGCCTGCGGGCTCGGAAGAAGTTTGCGACCGACGCCAACGTCTAGGACAGAAGTCAGCACGGACTTTACTGGGCGAAACCGAGGACCTACCAATCCATCTTCGTATCCTTCTAGCGATGCATGCGCATATACCGTGCCCACAAGGCTGGGCTCCGACCGCTCGCCCGTCGACCGAACGAGTACCCCAAGACCCACGCTAGCTGGCACCATCATGATGGACGGCCTCCGCATCGGGTGCACTGAACGAGCCGACGTATTGGATGGCGTTGAGGAGGACAACGTGGAGGGTGTTTCGAGGATGGTCCGCCGTTGCACCCGTTAGGGGCGATGTATTGAGGGCTCGTCGAGGGGATCCGCCGGTCGCGTTGGGTGGGAGATGTTGCGCTTTGAGGGGCGGGCGGCATCGACGGGACTTTCAAAGAATCTATGGATTATGCACCTTTGCAAAAACGGCGTCGAATGTTAGGCTTGCAAGGGGAAGACGCGAACAACGGAAGGAGCACGGACCTGGTTCTCGCCCACTTCGAACCTATTGAGCATCGTCCGCACGTTGCCCACTGTCCCAAATCCGTCTCTTCGAGCGAGTGACGTTCTTGTACGAATCCGAACCCGGGCAGGGCGTGGAAGAAGAACGGCTGGCTGTGCTTCGGACTTTGTGGGCCATAAAGCGGGGTGAACCAAAGCGAGGCGTGCGGATATCACGACGGCCGTCGTTGGGACCGAATGCTGTTACTGCCACACGAGGAGCGGGAGAATGGGGCTCTTGAAGGGAATAGAGACCAAATATCAGTTCCGGCGATCTTTTGAGGAAAAAACGTCAGCACTCTGAGGGAGGTTACAGCTACGAGAGACAACTCACAAGCGGTGGCGTGGCGGTCTCTAGTCATAGAAGTAATGGGTGGTTATTGAACGGCTGAAGGGGTCGTGGCGGCGTGCATATTCTCCCGGAATCGCGATAAGATAGTTGCAATGGTGCTCGTCTATGATAGTCATTGAGACGTATATTGGGCGGAGAGAACAGAAAGAACATACCAGGAATTCTGCAGTTTGAAGTCCAGCTCGTTTCTTAGGGGGGTGGTGAAGACGGTTGTGAGGTGACGAGGAGGACTACGAGCGTTCTTGGCTCGTAGGTGTGAAAGACGTTCGGGGGGCATGACGTGCTCGAAGCACAGAGTGTATGATGGAAGGGTACCTGCGAGAGAAAACGTTAGGCGGGAATTCTTGAAGGAAGTACATAGCGTGAAATGGGGATAGATAAGATGGGCGAAGCATAAGATGGGGCGAAGTGTGGAGAGTACGACAGAGGGGAGGTGCAGGAGGAGGTGAACCTCGGACTGAACGAGAGGGCGATAAAAAGGAGGCTCAAGAGATACACGGACGGATACGCACCCCGCGATGACCCAGTCATAATCTACGCCAGCAAGGGAGGAGATGCGCTTGTCGACTCGGAGGTCGTCATCCATTCGTCGTCGGGCGAACTGCAATTGGACCGGTCGAGCCTTGGCTTCTACAAAGCTGTGTGAGGCATCAAAGCACTGTGTGTTCGTTCGAGCGTCATAGGTAGGAGAGTGCGAATATTAGGAACGATTCCAAGGCGAGATGGACGACAAAGGTCAAAACACCGCCAAATCCACCCACTGTCCCAAAATCAGATTGTGGGATTGTGGGCGCTGGGACATGCGGAGTCTTCTCCGTCCCAAAATCAGCGGGTAATCGGGATTGCGGGACAACTTCTGTCCCAAGTTTGTAATGCATCACATCGGGAATTTAGCTTACATAACGTTAGCTTTATACATTTCTTGTCGTTCCTTGTGCACCGGAAGGGCTCCTGAGAGCGGGAAAAAGCCCGGAAAGGCTCAGTACGGTACAGCGTTGGTTTTTGTGAATGATATGGGTGAAAAATAGGGCGTATAATGAGCTTTTTCGACTTTGGGCGCAGGCAGAACCCTCCCCGGATATTTCCGGCGGGTTTCCGGAAGTCCCAATTTCTTCGTCCCAAATTTCCTCGACCAAATCTCGTAGCGCGATATTTGGGACAGCGCAGCAAGGCACTATCCCACCATCCCAAATCCCAAGATCCCACTTGGGATAGTGGGCGGATTTCCAGGCGTCCCCACAAAGGTGGAGAGACTCGGAAAGGAGACAAACGACAAACGGCAGCTTCTCGGGCCGACCGCGACCGGCGTCTCGAACAGGGCGTCTAATTCTGGCAACTTCAACCCTTTTCTACCGTTCACTGCCCTCCTTTGCCCACCGCTGGCCCGTTCACCCTCGCAGCAATCCAATTTACTCGATGGAATTTGCATCTTCTACCCTTCAGACTCCGGACTCGATCCAACGGCCTGGAGAAACTATCCCGGCCGGGTCCCAGACGACCTCAAACGAAATGTCGACGGTACCGCGCGTGTTCAGAATAGTCATCGCGGTGAACGAAGACCGTATTTGGTGGGCATAGAATCCCTGGTGAAGGTGCGTCAGCCTAGTCTTCGTCAAACTGATATGTACTGATGCAGACAGCTCTGCATGTATCGTGGGCTCAGGCTCATGCCCGGCGGCAGAGAGATCTTCTGGGGGCTATCTCCTGGAGACAAGCTCGTCAATATCTGCGGTGAGATCTGTCCCGGCTGTGTCCCGAACTGAACCCGTGCGACGCCTGTTCTCAAGAGCTCAAATCTCAAGGCTCGTCCGTCCCAGACTTGCCCCCGCACGACGCGTTACTTTCTCACCTTGCGTTTTTCATCCCTCGGTTTATCCAGCTGCCACTTCTAATTCAGCTGGACACAGAAGCAAACCATAAATGTATTCGTGTCCACGCCGTGCCATGTTATGGCACGCTCCTTCCTCTTCCCACTTTCAAAATTGTGGCTCAGACGGCTGTCACGGTTAACGGTGGCTTCAACGCGGATCACCGAGAATTCCCGACACCTAGGTGCGTCAGGTGTGCACTTTGGCCCTGGCCCTACTCGTCAATTCTGTGAACATGTCATAGGATATCTTCCACCTACGGGTGATCTTCTGTGCTCGGGCGGCGATTTCGTTATCCACAAAATCACTGCGCCGACAGTGATGTCGTCGATTGTAACTGCCTGTGTTCCGCAACCGGCCACGATCAATGTAAAACGGGATGACCTTGTCGACGCTCTGCTCTCGGCCTACCTGTGTTTGTCCATGTCTCTTTTACCTTGGATGCATTTCTCGTTGCTGCTGAGACGGACACCTTCCTATTCTTTGACAACCACCTTGTTTTTGTGATATTCAATACTAATACCCCACATCTACAACACTGCAACACCTAGTCATCCTGTTTCATGCAATCTACCCATTCTCTCCCATGCCGTACTGCACTGAAGTCAATTAGAGGTGAAGGCTGCCCGAGAACTAATTGTGTTCCAGACCACCGCAACCCAAGTCGGTATTCATCTGGCACCCATAGCAGTAACTGAGAATCACCACAAGTAACCCATCCATCTTTCATTGTGGATTTTGGGGTTGATGAGATTACTGGTAAAGATGCTTTGCAGTCAAATTCATCAAATGGACTGGGTTGGCTATTGAAGATAGCTGTGAAAAGAGGTGGAAGATTATGAACCAAAAACCAACTGATTTAAGATCCAGCTTACCTTGAAGCTGAACATTGTCATTAGGTGACTTGGACTTTCTGGAATTTACATCCCACACTCGAACTGTTTTGTCACCAGATGCTGAAACAATGCAGCCCCCAGTGGGTGAATATGCAACAGACATCACCAATTCAGTGTGGCCATCAAAGGGCTGTCCCACCACCTTTCCTGTGTCTACATCCCAAATATGGACCCTCCCATCACCTGACCCTGATATGATGTGATTTTCACAGGGAGAATAAGCCAAGGAGACTACTGGATCAGTGTGCTGGAGTGGCTCCCCCACTGCTTGTCCTGTTTCTGTGTCCCATATTTTGATTATCCCATCAAGAGAACCTGAGATAATATGGGTTCCATTGGGTGAGTAGATGATAGAGCTCACTATGTCAGTGTGGCCTTGTAAAGGCTGTCCCACCACCTGCCATGTTTTTGTATCCCAGATGCAGATTGTCATATCAGCAGAACCAGAAGCAATGTAGGCACCACTAGGTGAATAGGCAACAGATGTTACTCTCTTTATGTGGCATTTTGGAGGCTGACCAATTGTCTGACCTGTCTCAGCACTCCAAGCACCAATTGATCCATTGTTAAACCCTGCAATCATGCAAGTGCAATCAGGAGAAAAGGCAACTGAAGTCACAAAGCCAAAAGGTTCTCTCTGAAGATGCTGAACAACTGGTATTCTTGTCTCTACATCCCACACACTGATCACATTGCCTGAACCTGATATGAAACGATTTCCATCAGCTGAGTAGGCAATAGAGACTACATAACTATCATCCAGAATACGCTGACCCACTGCTTTCCCGGTCTCTGCATCCCAAATGCAAATAAACTCATCCTGTGAGCCTGAAATAATGTGGGTGCCATCTGGTGAATAGGCAACAGAGCTCACTAGATCAGTATGACCTTGAAGAGGTGGGTCCACTGCTGTCTGCCCTATCTCTAGGTTCCAAACACGGATTGTAAAATCATATGATCCTGAGGCAATGTGCAGGCCAGTGGGAGAACATGCAATGGAAATTACTTTATCACTATGACCTTGTAAAGGTGGGCCTATTGCTCCTCCAGTTTTTGCATCCCAGAGCTGGATAGTCTTATTCTGAGAACTTGAGATGATGTAATTTCCATCGGGAGAATAGACAGCACAACACAGTGGAGCAGGGAGACCATTACCACTTTGAGGTGGGCCCATAAGAGGCTAACCTACTGTAATTCCTTTCTCCACATCCCAGATATGGACACTTCCATCACGTGAGCTTGACACAAGATGGGCACCATCAGGTGAATATGAAAGTGATGTTACTGAATTTGTATGGCCAGTCAGAGGTTCACCTACTCCTTTCCCAGTTTCTACATCCCATATGCGGATTGAGGTATCATTTGAGCCTGAGGCAATGTGTTTTCCATTGGGTGAACAAGCAACACAAGTCACTGATACAGCATGGCCTTGAAGTGGCTGCAGAACTTTTTTCCCTGTCTGTGTGTCCCATATGTGGATTGTATAACCTGAGCTTGCAATGATGTTTTTTCCATTGGGTGAATAGACTGCACAAGTTACAATATCTGGGTGATCTTGAAGAGGCTTGCCTACTACTTGACCTGTATCAGCATCCCAGATTCTAATTGTCTTATCAAAGGACCCAGAGGCAATATAATTTCCATCAGGGGAATAGGCCACAGAAATCACATAATCAGTGTGGCCTTGAAAAGGGTTGTCTATTGCTTGCCCTGTCTCAGCATCCCATACACGAACAGTGTGATCAGTGGAGCCAGAGACAATATTTTTTTCCACTAGGTGAATAAGTGACACATATAACTGAGTGGGTGTGACCTTGCAACACATTTTGTAAAACAGGCCATCTCAATCCATGATTTTGTATAACGGGGATAAAATGGAGCTTGGACAGGTAGTGTTCTCGAAACTTGGATGATGTTGGGGTAAATGGTATAGCAGAATGGTATAGGTGAGGAGCTGATGCTGCAATCAGTCCCCCAAATTGGCCTACAAACTGGTAGGCATCAAGTATGAATGCTGAAAGTTGAGAACTTGACTGAGAATTCTACAGGAAACAGGTGGTCAATATCTATATTAGATGTAAATATCAAGGGAGATTGACATACATCAAGGCTATGTGCAGCAATCCGCAAGGCACTAGCAGCTCGGTTCACTTCTCCCATTACACTAAGAAGTTCCAGCCAGAAGAGAAGCTTATTGTACACAAATGCTTGCAGAGCATCCTGAAGTTTTGGCTTCTTAGCAGCATATAAAAATGTTCCTGCCAGTGCCGAGCTGCATAACAGAGAATAGAAGGGACTTTTTCCTTGAGGTGGATAGAGAGATCTGGCATGTCTTTATTTTGAATGTAGGAACTCTCAATATGGCAGATATTGAACCTCAGGTACTTGTTCATAACTTGCATTGAGCCAAGAGCCATGATGAACACCCCATCCAGTTGATTAATATACCAGATTCCACTGCGTTCTTGTGTTGTGAGAAAGTCACGGAAAGAAGTATGAATTGGATGAATTGGCATGTCACGATCTCCAATGCCACTAAGAAGAGCCCCCATAGATTGCACAACAGGTTTTACTTCATCCACTGATATATCTTTTGAACAACGGCGAATCTCATACAATGAGTTCATTGACAGGGGCTCCAAAGCACTAAGAATCTGTGCCATGACAGAGTGGAACCTAGTTATATCATTCTTATTGCTGCCAAAGGCCTGTTGGAGAATTGTAGAGTACAAAGCATCAAGGGGTTGAAGCCCAGTCATGTCAATATCACTAAGAAGGTTGTCAAAGCGCTCTCGCAATGTTAGCCCCCCTGTAGGAGGCAACAGCATCTCACATACTGTGAAAGCCCACTGGAACAGTCCCTCCGCCTTTTTGGCCAGTAGTTCATAATCAGAATGGTCTAATTGTTCCACTTCTGAATCAACATCGGAGAATCGTTCATAAACATATGTCCTGATATCATCTTGTGCTTCAGCCACCCAGTTGTCTAGGTCAACACAATGTACCACAGGATTGTGTGTAATGGATTTCAAAATGTCAGGTTCTGGACGAGATGTAACAAGAATTCGAATGTTTGAGGGCAGTTCAGCAACTCTTCGAGTCAAGAACGAGAGAAGGCGCCGTCGTGAACTACTGAGTCCACTTTCATCAAATGCATCTATGATGATGAGAATAGGACCAGTGACAGTAATGCGTTGCGCAGGTTTCACAATCAGATAGTCCCACTGAGAGTCTACACCAGTTGCGTCGACAAGCCAAGCATTCGCGTGAATAACATTGGCTAAAGCACGCTTGAAACCAGGGTCCCAGTAAGCAAGGTTGCGAGCGATCGTGCTGAGCACGGATTCGGGATGACGGTCGCCTTGAAAGTTGCGATCGAAGCAAAAGAGAGAGCCCAGTCGGCCAAGCTTCTGGAATGGGTCTCCAACGGCGTGCGCTATGGCCGATTTGCCCATCCCCGCCCCGCCGATGAGGAAACATACACGAGCGCTCGCAGTGTCGTTAACCCAAGCTGAGATATGATCAAGAGTCTGTGTGCGAGTTCCCGGAAGGCACTTCTTCGATGTGTTCATTCCAGCCGCACGAACATGAGACAGGGTCATCAAGTCTACATCGTCGCCTGCAAATCACGCGAATGCATGGTATCGTAAGTATTTATCGAAAAAAGAACAGATCCTGGGGGTAATACAAGCACGCACCGATATCTTCGAGACGCTCCAAGACGCTCCAAGACGCGGAATGTGATGATCTCGGTTTGCAAGACGCCTCGCTCCATGAACGCACGCTTGAGCTCGATAAAGGACGTTGAATATCTGGTGATTTGGTCGTCTGCTCCAGAGACTATGTTCCTCCCTGCACGAAGCCCTAGATCGCCAACCGCAACGGTATAAGAATGACTCGAAGGTTGCGAGGAACGGCTGCGCTTACAGAAGCTCTTGACAGTGGCGTAATCCCGAATAAAGTACGCGCATTCGACGGTTTGGCGCGACATGCGTTGAAGGACGGTTTTGCGATAATCGTCGATGTCGCCAAGATCTTCAGAAACTTTGACGTGTTCGTATACGTCGTTGATGGTCTCCAAAAGCTTCTGCACGGACTTATCCCGCTCGTCTTGTGATAGGACAGGCTACGAGAACTCACGATGAATAACGGAGGTGACGCGAGCACGAGATACTAACCTTGACGACCGCCAACAAGATACTAGATGCCATTTTTGCGTATGGATGAATCTAAGACCGCAGATAGTATGAGTGCCAATGAATGCATCGCGAAGGAAAGAACGCACCTCCCCAATGCTTTCGACAAGTGACGTGAATGTTCGGACGTTGTTCAGCAGCTGATCCCACACGTCCGCTGTACTGGATAGCGCCGCCACCGCGGGAGAAAGCTCGTACACATCCGACATCACTGAAACCACTCCGCCGGGCGATCGCATCCCAGCAAAGCTGGTGGTCGCCTCGTGAATAGCGGGTGCAAGCTCCGGGTGCCGAGAGACGCTATCGATGTTACAATCCGGACTATTTCCGTGTGGCGAGGGAGAGCATGGCTCTGAGGATGGCTCCTGTGCATCAAAAGCCTCATGTCAGCCCCGACAAAGACGAAGGGAGGATAGGTTTAGGGACGCACCGCTACAGCTGGGTTAGAGTCAGTATGCACACCTTCGCCTTCGTCCTGTTGGAGGTCCGCCGCCGTCCTCATGGATGTATGCGTTAGCAACGATATCCGGTTCGTGAAAAAAAAACAGCGAGCGCACCTCTTCGACATTTCCACCGTCACTGGCCCTTCCGACGACGAGTTCAACTTGTTGCTCTGCACCCGACATTCTGGTAGATCCCGACAAGTCGCGACGCTCGCTTGCTCCGCCAGATTTGGGCGACTTGATGAGTGCTTTCTTGATGTGCTTTGAGAAGGCTTTGAACTTGCGCATTGTCGATTGTTCAGAGAAATGATAGAGCTGGATTTTGTGAGGTTCGCGAAGATCGATGTGTACAAGAAAAGGCAAGAAAGCGAAAGCGACCGTCGCTGCAACGTGGATTACGCTGCCCGCTCGGAGCTCGGGGAACTCTCGGTCCGAGATTCAGCTCCCTCGACGCTCGTCCTTCACATTGATGTCCCTTTCTTTTCTACCAACTCTCTCTCCTAGACACCCTTTTCTCGAACCGTATCCACTGTTATCCTGCGCGGCTCTATGCCGAACTCCAACCAGCAAGTTCCATTGCATTAAATAATGCATTCTCCTGGTACCTCCGCTTCTTTTTCTCCAGTCCTCCCCGGAGCCCGCATCTGCAACTTGAAATTTCGGACTATCCTTATCGTCAAGCGGTACCGTGCTTGCCTGACAAATGAAGAGGAGAAATAGGAGATTCTCGTCGTCTGGGTGCCCCATGAATGCATGAAGGTCGGGACGGGTCTCTAGATCAGGCGGGTCGTGTCGTAGGGCACCCGTTTGAACGGTAGAAGGGCGCACGAGTACATCCACCTGGCTATGGTTTCTGATGACCGGCTTGGTGCGTTTTCTTTTCATCTACTTTCTATTTCATGTGCTCGTCCCTCGATCCCGATGCCATTCCCTTGTCGGGTCGCCCGTGTTCCTTTCATTCGCGACGCACGTTCATCAGTCGATGGGCGTACTACAGTATTCCTCCCTGTATGTTCCGCGATAGAGGCTCTGAAGGAGTGTCCGACGCCCTCAGGAATATATGCTATATCGGCCTCTCGATACTCTTTTCAGTTTGCGTTCATGGTTTCGATTTTTTCCCTTCAGCTCTCCGCCTCTCTCTTTTCGGTCTACGCTCTCCATACCTCTCCACCTATACATGCCCAACATTGGTGGCGTACACTTTCTCATGGCCAATAATCATGCATCTTGCCTTCCCTCACGCGTGGACTGGTCTCTACGACCACGATCGCCATTCCACGCGCGGTCGAAACTCTTCTCATGCCATTCGTCATGCAAGCAGGTGGAACTTTTGCACTCCTCGACCACCATCCCACCGTTCATTCCATCCTACGCCAAGCCGACTTCATCCTCCACTTCTCGTAAAATAAACTTTATTTCAATCTTGATCATCTCATCTCCTTGGTGTAGTATAACTTCATGTATCTATCGCATCAACCCGAGACGGTGCATCGAGCCACTTTGTTCGCGTGTGTAGCCCTTCTCGCATATGATTGATGAGCGGGACAGCGCTGATCGAGATGAAGGTTGAGTACTTGAGTGGTACGTTGCCAGGAGGGGAACTACACGCCGTTGCGACTTGCGTCAAATCTACCAGTGCGGTTACTTACCTTATACATTCAGACTTTGCAAATGTACTCAGTACTGGCAGTTCAAGTCACTGGTCGACGACGACCCGAAACTTGGGTGTCTCGCGAGAGATAAAGGATATAATGAGTCGAATAAGCGATGCAAGGATATATACAAGATGATGCAGTGAGCAGGAGTAGAAAAACAACAGAGGTCCGAGGAATACAACAACATGGGGGCGATACATGCGCGAGTGTATACAACAGGAGTGTGTGACGTATCAGATGAGCACGACGGGGAGCGACAACGGGGGGTGAAGGTAAGAGGCGAACACATGGGGTAAAAGCAAGCAAAGGATAGCAAACAACAGTGGGAAAGGTAAATGGAGGGAAAACAAAACGGAGCAGGTGAGAAGTCGATGAGCATAAGTTTAGTGAAGAGAGACTCTAAAACCAATTGCTGGGAGGGAACTCGTCCCTGGGGTCGATAGTCACGACGCTGCCCTGGGTTGATGCATCAGGCATGTGCATAAAGATCGACGAAGGGCTCTGTGAGCCCACGATCTCTGGGCTCCACATGGAGTCGGTCCGTGCTCTGGACGTCGGCAGCCGCCAGCTGGCGACGGACTCCATTCCCAGATACGGGGAATCGTAGTCGGCGCTGCTAGGACGCGCTTGGCGAGAGTCGACGGTCTGGTTGCATATGCTGCTGGTAGGAAAACCAGGAGGGAAGGACGGGGACATTGATCCACTGTCGTTTCCACCAAAGAAGGCGAGCTCGTTTCCAGTCCCGCTACCGGCGAAAGGGCCCAAGCTGCGGTCTGCAAACATCGACATTGGAGTCGCGAACGATCCGGGGGGAGTGAAAGGAGAGTCGGGACGAGGGTAAGTGAAGCCTTGACCGAATTCTGGGAGCGGCGGAATGGACGGCAGGATATTGGGTTGTGCGTAATAATGGCCTAGGCCAGCTTCTGGACGAAACAGCGCGGGAGAGGGCCATCGTTTCTCAGCGTTGAGATGAGCGTCCGTGGCCAAGCTTGTTTGTTGGAGGAGATACGCGTCCCACTGTGAAGGGTCAAGCCCATCGGAGCTGTTTGAGAAGCCCGCGAGACCGTACACAGAAGCCGCGGCGTCGTGTAGGTCGGTCATCTGAGGGGTATAGAGGGCCATGTCCGTAGCTGTTGAGCCGCTCGATAGACCTTCAAATTCGTGGGATCGACCGGCGTCAGATCGATGGTCGTATTCCATCGCAGGCTCCGGAGTCAGCGAGGTGCTCGGTGCTGGTGGGGTCGTCTGCAGGGCGCTGGCGTTCCAGGCATTGGAGTGGAGTGGGAGTGTCCCCGCGGAAGAATCTCCGTTGAGGGAAGCGGGGACGCGGTATCCCTAAGGAGGTGTTAGCCGATCTGTACGCATCATTTAGAGCTGAAGCACGCACCTCATAAGATTGCACCTCGCGAGCGGAGGACCCGGAACTTGAAGCCTCACTGGCAGCATCGTCGCCAATCCAGCTCGTCGGCCGGTCGATGCGTTTCGAGCTCTATAGTGATGATCAGCGACGAAGAAACATTCTGCGACGCCGGGCATACCGTCGGTTTCTCCTTCAGATCTTCATCCTCCGCATCGTCGTCTTCTGCGTCGTCGTCCTCCGCATCGTCACCCTTGGTCTTCGAGCGCTTCGGCTGCGGCCTGTACTTGTACCCAGGGAACCCCGATCCATGGATCTTGCTCATTATCGCTGCTAGCGATGCGAAATGGGCTCTAACATCGGGGTTCTCCGCGTGCCAGAGTTCACCGGCCATCTTCGAATGCACCTTCCCGCGGGGTATCTTTCCCCCCCGAAACTTTGCGATGTACCGCTCGTGCGATTTGTAAAGAAAGAATTTGTTAGAGGGGCGGGGAATTTTGATCGACACGTCTGCAGTCTTGACAGCGTCGCACCACGCTTCGTGCTGCGTCCACTTCTTGAAACCCTTACTAGTTCGGATGCAAGGGTATATGCACGCTTCGAGCTGGGCCTGTGTCATGGTGGGTACCTCATTCTCAGGAGGCAGATCGCCGTGCATGCAAAGGGGGTCGCTGCAATACATGCGGAGACCGTTGCTGTGGAGGACGACGGGAACCGCAAGAGAGGAAGATGGAGGTGGGGGAGAGGAAAAGGACGATGGGGCGGCATGCCGCTTTGAGCGTTTCGCTTTGGAGTATGGTTGGGGTCCCCTGTCGGCTCGGGGTGGCGCCTTCTGGCGAGTGGCCATGATGGATAATTGAAGTGAGAGAGGAGAACGAGAAGATCCGACGACGGTGCCGCCTGGAGAATGGGGGGTTGTGGTTGACGTGGTTGAAGTGGTTGAAGTGGTTGAACGAGGCGCGGAGTTTCGATTCGCGGGAGAAAAGAAACAACGCACAACGTCACGTTATTGAGACAGTGAAAACGTTGCCGCCTATTGTCCCTCCGGGCGGGACACCGGCTCGACGCCGCGGCCGGGGGAGGCAATGCCTTGGAGGCCCTTTCTTTCGTCAACCCATTCCTTTGCACCACGACATGGGCGATGGCTGAGGGGACGATGCCGTCTTGCTCTGTTCCCGAGGTCGGAATGTCCGGGCGTTGAAGGTGGGTCTGAAGGTGAGAGTCGACCGGTGCGGCCTAATGGACCCCCCTCGATTTATCTGCCACCACCGGGCGATATGGTTCGACTTTCGGCGGTCTGGAACATAGGAGAACCTCTTGCCTACGTTATCGGATGACTTTGGGAGAGAATCTCCGTCCTGGCAAGTCGAGGTCCTCGAATCCTCGCGGGGATGTCGACCCCACCTCTTCGATGCTTTCGTTTGGGTCCGGTTGGTTGGTTTGCTCTGATTTTCTGCGAGGACGATCTTGACGGCTTCCTCTCGAAGAAAGCCACGAAACGCCGTCCGTACGGGGGCCGGTGTTTTCCATATCGACGATGGATGATGGCTACTCCCGATGCTCCCTGGTAAGTGATTTCGTGCATCAACCTTCCTGTCTGACCGTTTCGTGCTGCTTTCAACGCGCTTCCTCTCAGTATTTCGTTGTCCTGGGAAGCAAGGGGACATTCACCTCGCGATCTTCAGGTACCGCGACGCGTCGTCCTTGGGTGAGCGAAGGCTCAAAGTGCCGGACCAATCTTCGTCCTCAGGATGCAGTGCAATCGCAAAGCTCAACGCATGTGCAAATGGAAAACGTTGACGTATATTTGTGGATGTTCAATGATTTACGACGTGCGTACGTGCTTTACATTTCGAAGTACGTTCTTACATCTTACCTGCAGTGTTTATGAGCATTCCGCCTAATCGTGCATAAACACGCAAAGCACACCCGTATATGTCCCGTCTCCCCTCCCCAGAAAGCCCTGCGTTGCGTTGTATGAGGGCGAAATGCGTAGGTCGACGGCGCCCGTGTTTGATGTTCAACACTTCGGGGTCTGAGTGTGCGAGGCCAATTATCGATCCAAAGGGGGGTCGGAGCTGTTCGTCCTGCGTTCTTCAGCTTACTCGGATGGTGGAAAGCAATTCATAGACGTGAAAAAACACCCAGCGGTGAAGATGGTGGTAGGAGGAAAAAACGGATAGGCGCCCGTAAACATCAACCGTCGCAGGGCGCCGCCAATGGCCAATGGCAAGGCGACGATGGCCGTCGGCCGCGTTTATCCGACGCCGCCTTCGACCTCGACCACGACCACGACGTCCGCCAGCTAGCGTCTTTGCCGTCTCAACTGCTCAGAATTGAGAGCGTCTGCCGTGGAGAGCGCCGTCAGGTTCGCTTTACCATTTTTGCTTGTAACAAAAGGACTAATGCCACACATACCTAGGCCAGCATCTGAAGGACACACTTCACCAGCGTGGAAAACCTTGAAACAGCGAGTGTATCTCCTCGTCTTCACCACATGAACATTCACACAGACGGTCACGCTGACCGGCGATGCTTACTGTCCTCCCAGTCATTCGCACCACTGGTCGAGGTTATGCTTCATACTGAGCAGTGCGTGCCTTTCCACCTCATCGTCGCACATCGTCTTATTGTTTTCATGTAGAAAAGCTTTACATCTTTACTCGCGTTTATTTCAGTGAAGGGTGAAGGTGGCGGAGACGGTGTTCTCATTGACTGGGCTTTGTTGACGACAGGTGTGTTCTCGTCTATTTTACCCATTCTGATTACGAACTTACCACAGTCGTTCACCCATCGAAGATCTGCACCTCCTCTCCACACGGCCCTCCCCTGCACCCAAGACCTCCTACACATTTCCATCCAGAGCACCTGTCACCAACCTTCGTTCCGCTACCAAAGGCTGTTCGCTTTCCCGGTTCTTACTCTGACCACCCTTGGCAGAACTGGCGCCAGCTCGACCACGTTCTGCCACCGTCAACGCCTTCAAGCTTCCTTAGCCTTGGTTCGACTGGCGATTCAAGAAGGTAACAATCATTCCCCTGATGACGCCTTGGGGAATATACAGCACCAGACTTACACGGGCGAGAGTTGGATGTGGATCGGCGTTCAACGACGCGCTCGTCTGCGAGGTCTAGCCTACATTTCTATGTCTTTTACCGTCCCAACACAACACGACGAAACTGAATGAAAATAAACCATGTTTTGTGCGGACCTTGGCGAGCGACGGGAGGAGTATATGCGTCTGTGATCACGACAACGTGTTAGAACGAAGGGGGGGAGGACAGAGGGGGAGGACGCACGTCTGGCTCCGGATACAGCGGCTCCTTCATCCGGTCAACGTCCGCGGGCTTGAGGATGTCGATCCGGACGTCGTGCGCAACCTTGACCTTCCGTTCCATCCGCGTCGCGCCGTGAATCTCGAAGCTAAGCACCGGTGAGGCGTTCTTCTTGGAAAGCTTCATCACGATGTCCTCCGCGCCCGCGTTCTGTGCGGCGGCGGAGCGCAGGACCTGGGAGAGCGCGTCGGTGGAGAGCGCGATGGAGATCTCGTTGTTCGAGTTTGATTGGACGCGGTAGTCTGAGAACAGGGCCACGACACGAATTTGCCTTAGAGAGGAAAGTTAGATGGTCCGACCCGCCATATTATTGCGCAGATGTCCGTATAGATACTTTCATAAACTGGCATACATACGACATCTGGGTGAACTCCATACAGATAGCAATTGGATCGAGTTTAATCCGCCCATGGCCACACAGAGTCGTATCAGGAGACCGATAAGACACGCATAAGAGCATTCAATGCAGGAAATTCAGACCACGCGTCGTGGTACTGGCGTACATACTTCCTTAGGATTTCCTCCATGCAGGATCTACACGATCTTGGTTATCTTGGCTCTTCTTGCTGAAATAAAACAGTCAGATGGAATTCATCGCCGAGAGAACAACCACACTTTTCTGAGTAATTGACGGATGCGACTGCCGGTCGCGGGGTCCGATCAGGAAGAGCTGATACAACTTTTACATTAGTATGTTTCAAGCGATAGCAGAGAAATTCCAGCTACCTGGGTTTTTCGCCATCGCAGGGATTTGCGTTCATCTTTTCTGCGGAACCAGAGCTCTGCCCGTCCGTGCTGGAGTTGTCTTCCACGGGAACCGCCTCGATATGCACCCCCGGGCCTGATATAGTAGATGCGAAGTGCAACCTGTATACCATTCACTTGTTTCAGCAACCCGATAAATATAGCCGCAGCTTTGAAGGGGAGTGCTTACCCTGATTCTCGCGTGTGCGATGTGTCCGATCGTTCAAAGAGCATACTCGCGATGTTTGACTCGTCCGATGAAGGTGTCCATCCGAACGGGCGGACGGCGGCCCAAAACAGACCTCGGTACATCTCTCGCGCTTCGCCAGTGAGTCCGAGGATAAGGAAGTATACGACGGCGAGGAAGGCTCCTGACCATTCGTTATTCTTGATGTTGAATACCTCCCATGGACGAGTCTTCCAGGAATGTGCAGGATCCCCCACTGGCACCTCATGACCGTCAGGCCATCCCGCCCAGAAAGGTAAAAACCCCATCGCAACGCCCTGATATACGAACTGGGCACCCGTGGCGATTCCGGGAGGGAGCACGACCAAGAAATCAACGCATCCTATGACCATATACCGAATGTACCTTGGCCTGCTTATGGACCCGTTCGAGTGAAGAAAGCGATTTACTTCGCGAGAGTGACGAAAAAACCTCCATGCGATCCTGGCTATTACGGAATCAGAGGCACACGTAGAGGTAGTGAGCGAGATACAACTTACGAGTGTAGAAAAAGGCCGATATGTACGGGAAAAGGATCGCCCAGGCGTATACGATGATAAAAGATACCCCGGACAGAATTGTCGCTGAGGAGCATCCGTATTCTTCCAGAACTCCGTACCGCGCTCCTTGAACAAACCAGTCTTGGAAACAAGATTCCGAGATAACATCAGGCAGAGTCAACGGCTATGAGTGGAAATGACCTCTTACATAGACCCATGATCACGGCGGGGAAACCGAGACCTAGAAACAAATCGAAGAGGAGTTCGTAACGTTTCTATGTGGGTCATCCCGATTAAAACAAGCATGCTATAGCAGACAGGTCATCTCGTACCTCACGTCGGCCTGGGGGCTCCACGGTAGTCAGGCGGATGATTCGGAAAAGGCGACGCGTGGTCAGCAAGGAGCATGCAGGGATTCCTACGCGCCACCCGACCTCCAGATGGGAGACTGTACTCACACGTTAAGATATACACCGCCATCGGTATGCAGAGTGTAGATGTGACGCACCAATGTCGCACCATATAGGAGCCAAGTCTTCTAGGTTGTCGGACCAGGCGATGGTATCAACACCGACAGTGAGCACCTGAACGAAAAGCCACAAGCCGAGCATCCAAACACCGGCGTTCCAAGACTGGCGCATGGAGCGCGCGAGCAAGGACATAAAGACAAGGAAGGCCGAGAGTAAATTCGCGACGGGAATTAATGGGTATGTTGGATCCATGGCTCGAGGTGAGATGGGATATCGCACTACTACACACCCGCAGTTATAGGATCCGACGAGGCGCCGGACAGAACGATTTCTGCGTACCACCATCCTCCCGGATTTCAGAGGTATAGCACTGCCATAAGGATTATATGGATGACAGCCTGATTCATGGAAAAAACTACATCGTGACGCACCTCAGGGCCGACGAACATAAACACGACCTCGTGTAGATCTTTTTGGACCACTATGCAGGCGGATAGATGCCATGGTGGCTGACGGGCACAGCAGCGGGAGACGCGAGGTAAGGAAGGGATCACCGAAGCCATCTTATTGCCAAGGCATAGACAGCCAATGATGGTACTCTCCGAGGATCTGAACAGTAGTTGTGCGCCGAAGAGCACGACCGCAAGATGTGTACCATGGCATCAGATACGCCGCTTGTCTCGGGTCCACCGGTCACCGCCTACTACCCCCGTGCGCCATGCCTGATGTCACACTCACACTTGTCTTATGCTGGAATCCAATAACTCCTTGATTACGCTCCCACTGCATGACTTGGGTTGGAGATACGAAGGCTAAATAGTGGGCTGGCACGGCTAAGTCGATGTCGCCGGTGAGTACGGCGAGTGCTCGTCAGGCTGCCGCAGGCGGTGTTTCGGATCTGTAGTAACATGCACCACTGAGCTGGTCTTGGCTCCATTGAAAGATTGCGAACAATGCTCACGGGATGAGTGATTTTCGACGCATCCTTGGTGTGCATCGCGCGCCGGTCCAATCATTCATGTTTGGTTTAGATCGTGCAGGTGCAGGTAAAACCAACAGATGGGGTGATAAATGATGCATGATGGGTGGACCGACTTCTCCGCACGGGACCAAGGACGAGGACAGAGAAAGTGTGTTGCACCCTCAAGTCCACTTTGAGAGACCGAGGATTCGCTGGTCTCCGTCACCCTCCACGCCGACGAGCCCTGCCATCATCGCTCCACCGCCGGTCCTTTAGTTCTCGATCACGCTGCCAGCCCTTCCTTCCCCACCCTTGATGCGCTTCCTCCACCTCAACGCGATTGTAAACGTCGCCGTATCCCCCATGGACGGTGCTTGGCGTCGCGCTGCCCTCCAGCCGTTCTCGCTCCTTCTGCTTGCGTCGGATCAGCGCCTGGGCACGCTCCCGCTCGGAGAACTCGCGTGTGAGACGGGACTCGAGGGAGGAGGAGGGTGCGGTGGATGACGACATGGCGCGGGATGTGCGTAATGACGAGGGTCTGGAGGATGGGTTCTTGATGTGGGCGGGAATGGATGCCAGCGGGTCGGCATGAGACTTGCGGGCATAATCACGCATCCTAGAGGAATAAAAGGTTAGGGCACGGAGGGTACGTCAAGAGAAGAAACAGCGCACCTTCGGCCATCCCGTTCGTCGACCTCCCCTTCCCCGCGCTTCGAACTGTACCATGGAGTAAGGTCCTTCTTCGACGGCGCCAGCGCGACCCCTCTGTCCGAGTCAGGGATTGCAGCGCTTTTCTTTGCAGCGCGTGCGTTCAGAGCGGAAGAATGTTGTTCGATGTCCTCGAAGAGATTGATGTGCTTGCCGACAGAGGATGGTGGCAGCGATGATGGGCCCGCCGAGCTTGGACCTGGAATGGGCTCGGTTTCTTCCTCGTGTTGAATATCTTCGACTAGACCTGCACGCTTGCGAAGGATGTCTATGCGTCCTTCAGCTTCCTGCACCAGTCCAGTGGGTCCAAAGTGAGTTGTGACGTCGTCGCGGAATATCGTTGAACTACACACCGCGACCAAAGCCCGATCCTCCTCGGCCGATATCTTGAGTTTCGCTTCTTCTTCATCTTTTCGAACTCGTGCGATGTTGTCTGCGCGGTATGGATGGTAAGATTTGTGGTGCGCGATGTTGAGTTTGCCCATGGTGGTGTTGTGGAAGACGACGATACGATAATTGGCGCAGATCTATGCCCAGATGCCGGCCTATGCCGGCATGCGTGAGTCGGCACGCGTGAGTCGGCACGCAGCACCGTTGTGTGACGCAGCCTGATTCCAACTCGATTCCAACGTTGAGGAGCTCATCGAGGCCACGGAAGCCCGTCGACGGTTGGGACCAAGTTGGGACACCCCTTCCACGAGCTACATCTTCCGTTGGAATACGCTGGTGCAGAACACATCGAAGAAACTTCACGTCACGTTCCGATCCACCTAAGTACACGAGGGTTCTGAATGTTAGTTTATTATGTTTCATCAAGCCCCACCCCATGCGTGTATAAGGTCATGCCGTTCGCATTATGCTCTATCCCCAAATGTCATATTGAATCCTACCCCTCCTCGTCCACAGAAGTAGTACCGAGTGTGCCCATCATCATTCCAGTACGTTGTTCTTCCCCGTGTGCACAGTCCAGTTTGAAGCTACAGCTTGACATCAGACACGTCAAGCCTTCAGACAGAATCTCGTGTTCTCCTGCCCTAACATTGCGATACATACGCACGCTTGCGAAGGGTGTCTATGCGTCCTTCAGCTTCCTGGATTCAGAGTGAGTTGTGACGTCATCGCGAAATACCGTTCAACGATCACGTGCATAGTTGACGGCCACCGTTCCGTCGGCTCAACGTCTCGTTCCTTTCCTCCCAGTTCCCTCCACAACAACATAACCGAAGCTATTAGTCCTCGACTATGCTATTTAAATGCGTTGGACCTATGCCGGTCTCTGAGTTTATGACCAAGTTCACGCCAGATACTAGTCCCACGAAACCGACAACGGCTGGATTCAAACTCGATAAACCTCAGGCAGAGAGCGACATTGTGAGTCCCTTTCTGTGTCCGCGGTAGTGCATTTTAATTGAATTGCACTTCAAAAGCTCGGATTTGAGGCATTGGATCTATGTCCGCACCTTTGCTTCTCGTCGGTTCCCAAGATCGACGATGCATCCACGCCCTCCGATCCAGCCCAACAAAAAACCTGCATCGCCGCACTGTCCAAGTCTCAGCCTCCGGGCGTACCATCACAATCGATCCATTTCCCACCGTGTTCCAATCCAAACCCAGAACTATTGATCGACTACGTCCAATCGGACCCGTTCAAAGAACCCGACGCCACCAACGCCCCAAATCGAAAGCGGTTCGACATCCGCCGTTTGGACAGAAAATCCAAAGATATTTTCGCGCCTCACCTCAAGTTTGTGAGGGCCCTGTTTGGGTCACACTCATACGTCTTCTTCTTTTCTATCCTTGTCATGGACGACGCCGCTCGGCTTCTTCGATGGGACCGCAGCGGGGCAATCGTCAGCGAGCGGTTCGAGTGGACGTCGCCTTCGAATCCCCTCACCGATTTCCTTTGGAAGTTCGATCATATGGCACCAGAAGACCGCGGATTCGACACCACTTTTTCTTCGCCCTCCCCTGAAGAGGCCACTTTGGCCCTTGCCGCGTTCCAGCGTTCCGACAAAATCTCAATCTCCCCGGAAGATCCCCTTCGCAAGGTATCTGTTCGCGACGACGTCACGGGTCAAGATCATCTCTACGTTGTCGCCGCCCCCCAATCCTCACACGGCGCTTTCTTCGGAAGCTGCACGACAGGATATGTCGCCTTTGACTTGTCCCGCGGTGTTCTCGTTTGGCTCAAGGACACCTGGAAGAGTCAGTCATCTTCGACGCCAGAGGGTGATATCTATCGACGCATGGCTGAAAAGGGCGTACCTCATGTTCCCACTCTTTGCTGCGCCGGCGAAGTATCATCGCAGAGGACAATCTGCAAGGATTTCGTCAAGGCGGACTGGGCTTGCGCGCCGACGCGTATCGGCACATATCGACACTACCGCCTGGTCCTTGGCGAGATTGGTCGACCGCTGGACACGTTCACATCCACATATGAACTATGTATTGCTATCCGCGACGCCGTCGAAGGTGAGTTTTCCCTCTGACCCATGTGTTCCTCCGCTAATATATCTGAACAGCTCATGCACACGCCTATCGCGAGCTCGGCATCTTGCATGGAGACATCAGTGCGGGGAATATTCTTATCACGGATAGTGGGCGAGGTCTACTCCTTGATTGGGATCTCGCTTTCGACGTCGCGGTCGGTCGTCGCGGTTCCGTTATAGTATGTCGTCATCCACTCGTCAAGTACACCACGTTCTTACGATGGCCTATACAGGGAACTTGGAAGTTTATTTCCGCGGCCCTCATGGAGCAACCACGCGAAACTGAACATGTACTCGTTGACGACCTGGAGTCCTTCCTTCACGTTTTCGTCTTTCACGTTGTCCGCCACCGACCCACCGGCATCCCTAATCTCATCGACATTCTCGACAACATCTATTATTCGGGGATGCAGGACAACGAACCCGAGGTCAACGGCATGCACAAGGTCGCCTTCCTAAGCGGCGGTCTTGTCCGACTGGGGCAGCTCCGTGGACACTTGAATGAACCATGTTACAACCTCGTCGTCGAACTCCGCGGACTGTTCTGGCGCGGTCGATACGCATACGACTCCGACATCCCGACGGAAGAACGAAGGGAGAAGGAGCGCGCACTCGAATCTTCCGACCGGATATTGGCCATGTTTGACGCAGCGGTGGAAGGGGATGGATGGTCGGACGGGGACGGGAGCAGGGATATTGTAAAGGAGATTCGAGAAAGGACGAGGCTACGCAAAGCCACCAGAGTCGCCCACTACGCGTCAAAGCGAGCGTCGTCGGACGCGTTTCGGGATGGTTCTGATGAGCAGGGGTCAGGCCTGCGAAAAAAGCAACGCGCCTGATAAGAAGCATGTTCAAGGTAAAGATATGGATAGGAAGGAATTCGATAGGCTTCCCATTCATCGTGATTTACAACATGGCGGACAACGTACGTAGGATTTCTTTGTAACATAACGCGTCAATCCTCCCCACCCCAAGAACTTCATACCGTGTCCCCACACATGCACCGACTCAAGTCCGTACGCTCGACACCATCAAAGGGTCAGCGAGCCTCCTCAGGGTTTCCTCCATATCCCGTTTGAAGCGCGTCAATCCTTTAGGTAGTACCTCGTGAGCTCTGTGACTCCTGCTCTGATATTGGATACAAGTGCCTACATCGGTTCGCGAGCGCGCTCTGCGGATTTCACATCGGACTGGTCCCCTTGCTATCGCCTCGGTATGACCAGATCGACCGTCGTAATTGCGTCACTAATAGGATTGTGCACGCTGATGCGGGCTTCTTCGGGCCTAAGAGTGTCGCAGCTGATCCTGAAAGGCTACGCGTGAGTATCGAGTGGGGCGAGCAGTGGTCGACGAACGCACATGCTGGCCTCTCGGTCTCCCAGTTTTTCATGCCCGCTGAGTGCATCGTTCGAAAGGGCCGATCGGACATCTTTTTCCGCTGGTTCTTCCTGTGTGAGAGCTTCGACATCTTGGATGGTCGGCGCTAAGAACGACGATTCCGGCCTGAAATGGGTAGTCAGAGACGGGTCGGATGACACTGCGCACAGCCAAAGAAAACTCACGTAGACTGGATTGTACCTCCACGGACTTGACCCGGGGTAAAAGCCATACTACCCAACTCGGGGGGCGATGGCGGTTTCCAATGAAAGGGGCGCACGGCGGTCCAGAATATGCGCCGATACGTCGCTCGAGCTTCACCGGTTAGACCAAATATTAGAAAATACACGAGCGCCAGAGGAGCATTTTTCCACATGAGCAATCGAATACTGAGTTCGTTCCACTTGTCTGTTTTCCACTCTGATGCGAGCAACAGAACAGGTTCCCAGTCGTCGTGTATTGCAGACCATCCTGGCCAAAATGGAAGGCCGGTGGTCGCGTTGTTGATCGTCTGCAAAACGCTCCGTGTGATATTTAGGATCCCAAGAGGCAATGTGATTATCGTGTCGAGGCATCCTATGGCCAGGATACGGAAGAAGTTTGAACGGTGCATTGTTGTATTACTCTGTAAAATGCTGTTTATTTCCCTTTTTTCACGCAGAAATAGCCACAATAGTTTGGCTATCCTTCGTTAGTTAGAAGACGACGATGATAAGGAGATTGCTTACGACTATATAGGAATACCGATATGAGAGGGAAAAGAGCTTGCCATGGCAGCGTGATGAGCATTGACGCCCCCGAGGTGTACGTCACGGCCGCGCAGCCGAGCTCCTCGAAAATTGCAAAACGCTCCAGTTGAACAATGTAGTCTGTAAAGCCAAGTAAGCGAACAAAGGTACTGTTGAGAGTGGACTTGGGTTTACACAGGGCCATGATCAAAGTTGGAAATCCCAGACCGAGGGATACATCCACAGCAAGCTCGTAAGCTCTCTAGAAGGCTACATCAACACAACATACGGACCCAAGTCGTATGACTTGCCTCTCGACGGCTAAGGGGTCCTACGGTCCTGCGAGAAATTATCTTATACAGTCGACGAGTGAGGATTAGTGAGCATGCTGGTACTCCGACATTCGCCCCCACTTGTATGTGAATAGCTGCATTCGTCCCGTGTCAATTCTGCCTGTGCACAGCAACTTGCATGTGGCACTCACCGATGTCGCACCAGATGGGAGCCGGATTGTTGGCATTATCGGCCCATTGAATCGTGTCGACTCCGATAACGATCGAGTAGGCGAAAAGCCAGCAACCGAGCATCAATATGCCTGCGTTCCATGCCTGTGGGATAGAACGCGAAAGCAAAGAGAGCATGACCAGAAAGGCGGCAATAATGTTGACCATGGGAACTAGCGGATACGTCGGGTCCATTGCGTGCGATGTGAGGTGGGAGGGGATGCTGACCTGGAAGCTGCTGGCGCCGCGCAAAACGGTCACCAAGATATATGAACCTGAGGGAGGCGATACATATCGGGTACTCACCTGTGGCGGCGGGACATCGACATCGACGGAACAACTGAATGATGGACTCGTTGGTAGATGGGAAGTATGATCCACAGTCTGAAACTAGTAGTATCGCTGTTGGAGAAAGAGATGATAATGTAACTTACATGCACGTGGGACTTGGACCCTGCGATGACAGCGACAACTGGTGATGTCGTGGGTCAACGACGGACTATTCTCCGAGTCTGCGCCAGCGAACTCTATAGCAGCACTCGAGAAAAGCTATCCGCCTGTTGAGGATGTAGTGCTACTGCCCACCCTGTATTATTAGTACGCACGTTGGAAGCAGTACTACTGCCCACATTGGATCATTAGCGCTTTAGCACGTTGTAAACACTGCGCAGGCGGGAGAAGGATGGCTGATGGAGCGGCGCACGGATGGTGGCATGATGTAGCATGATGGAACTTTGAAGAGTTCAAGGAAGCGGCGTCTTCTCTACACGTCTCCGATGTGCACACGCAGACAGATGGGAGCTCGCAGTGACTGTAGCGATGAATACTGGACTTGTACTGGACGACGCCAGCCTGAAGCAGGCCGGAAGGCACAGGGAGGTTCGTTAAGAAAATTGAAGTATTTTCGCCCGGATCTCGCAGTTTGGCTGTCAATCCGCTACGTCAAGCGGTCACGCGGGGATGAAAATACGCCGGATTTGCCCCGAACTTCCGGAGAGATGATGCGTGTCGCCGGGCGGGTGTCGCGTGTCATTCTCACCTCCGTCCCTTTCCCCCTCAATTTTGCCATTCACTTTCGTCCACAGGACACGTCGCCCGCTTCTTATACTTCGTTCACGGGCGTTTCGCCATGTCGCACTCCGAGCCCTCGCTCCTCGACAAGCTCGACAGCATGGCGCCCGCCCCGCTCAAGAGCTTCGACGCGTTTCCCAAGCTGCCGTCGACCTACAAGGCTCGCTCCGAATCCCGCGGATTTCTCACCGTTTTCGTCGGCCTCCTCGCCTTTCTGCTCGTCTTGAACGACATCGGCGAGTACCTGTGGGGATGGCCCGATTACGAGTTCAGCGTCGACCGCGACCAGAACAGCTTCATGGACGTGAACGTCGACATGGTCATCAACATGCCCTGCCGCTGTGCGTGGTTACCACTTTGTTCGCTGCTTTCCTTTGCTGATGCGTCTTTTTTTCGCTTTCTAGATCTGAGCGTTGATTTGAAGGACGCGGTGGGGGACAGGCTGTATCTGAGCAAAGGGCTTCGGCGTGACGGGGTGAGTAACCATGGGTGGCCATTGGTACGGTTCACTCACGCGTCTTCCAGACACTCTTCGACGTCGGGCAGGCCACGACGCTCAAGGAGCACGCAGCAGCGTTGTCAGCACGACAAGCCGTATCGCAGTCGCGCAAATCTCGCGGGTTCTTCTCTCTCTTCCAGCGGTCCAAAAACCTGTACAAGCCGACGTACAACTACAAGGCGGACGGCAGCGCGTGCAGGGTGTACGGCTCTCTGTCCGTGAAAAAGGTGACGGGTGAGTGTTCCGCGCTTTCGCCTTGGCTCGGAAGCTGACCGTGACGTCTAGCCAACCTGCACATCACCACGCTTGGCCACGGCTACTCGAGTAACGTCCATGTCCCACACAACCGTGAGTAAGTTCCAATGGCCAGACTTCTTTGTTATCTGACGCATGGCAGTGATGAACCTCTCGCACGTCGTAACTGAATTCTCCTTCGGACCCCACTTCCCTGAGATCGTCCAGCCCCTCGACAACTCGTTCGAGATAACACACGATCGTGAGTCCTCCGCGTCCCTCCTCACCCCTGCACTCTCTGACCTTCGTCCCCCAGCCTTCGTCGGCTACCAATACTTCCTCCGCGTCGTCCCCACAACCTACGTCGCCCCACGCACCGCCCCGCTCGACACGAACCAATACTCGGTCACGCACTACACCCGCGTGTACGAGCACAACCGGGGCACGCCCGGCATCTTCTTCAAATTCGACCTGGAGCCCGTGCGGCTGA
The DNA here is from genome assembly GCA_012932865.1 of Amylostereum areolatum. Classification (NCBI taxonomy): domain Eukaryota; kingdom Fungi; phylum Basidiomycota; class Agaricomycetes; order Russulales; family Stereaceae; genus Amylostereum; species Amylostereum areolatum. The sequence goes on along the minus strand of SAXG01000063.1, from coordinate 175,418 downwards.
CGCTGATCCAGCGCACGACAACGCTCGCGCAGCTCTTCATCCGCTGCGTCGGCGTCGTCGGCGGCGTCTTCGTCTGCGCCGCCTGGGCGCTGCGCATCACCACGCGCGTGTCCACGGCCGTGCTCGGGCCCTCGGACGACGACAGCATCGCGCCCTCGCCCTCCGCGCGCGCGACCGGCCTCCGCCACAAGTGGGTCGGCGGCGAGCTGCGCGCGCGCCCGGGCAGCATCGGCGGCGGGCGCGTCATGCGCCAGGGAAACAGCTGGGTCGTCGAGGGCGCCAACGCGGGCGGGTCGCCGTACTCGAGCTACGCGACGACGCCCGTGTCGCCGTACCCCGCGTCCCCCGCCGCGCCGCCCCCACCCCCGCCGATGTCCGCGCGCTCGGTCAGCGCCGAGGCGACGCGCGGGTTGGGGCTCGGGTCCCCGATGTTTGGGCCGGGACCGCGCTCGCCGGCGGTGAACAGCCCGATGAGCGTGAGCTCGCCGTATCTGCCGCATAGTCCGGCGGTGGGGAGTCCGCTCGGGCATGGGACGCCTTCCTATCAGGTCTTCCCGCCGACGCCTTCGCCGGGGCAAAGCTTTGGGATTCCGAGGATGCCGTCTGGGGGGAAGAAGGACGATTAGATGTGGGCTGGTGGTGGTGGTGGTGGTGGGTGGTCTCAGTCTATTCACGTCGTGCCGTCGGCTGTATCATAGTCTCCGTCTGCGTGTTTTGGAATTGCATCAGTCAAGTTTTTCTTTCTCGTCCTTTCGCGTTTCGAGTAGGTCACACGGGAGAGTGATCCACTCCAGAGTCTGAGGTGCATCGTGTTTGTGCATTCCCTCCCTTCGTTCAGCATATTGTTTTCATTCATTTATATAATGGTCATCCGCGGTTCATATAATTACAAACGTCGAGTCAAAATGCTCGGAGACCCGGGATGACGCGCGCGACGTCCGCGGTGTTCCGTTGAGCAGACGCGTACGGCCAAGTTTACATCTCGAAGAGCGCCTTTTACGCGCTTCGCTCTCCGAATTAGCCCATCTGCTCCGTCCGTCGCGATAAACGCCTCCTAGAGCCTCACGAGCGCAGACTCGCCCTGGAAACTCGGTGGAGAAAGCCGGATCCTGAGATCTGAGAGCGTGGCCTGATATACGCACCGCGGTTCGAGGCCGGGCAATCCGAAGTCGAATGCACGTGGACGCAGCTGCCGGGGACGGGGACATCATGCGAGGCAGTCCCAGCAACGAGGCCGCCGATCTCCTGCGTTGTCCTCCTTTTTCTCCCCCCTCAGGCCATCCTGCCCACCCCGCCCTCGCCCTCCTCCCCACATTTTTCTCCGATCCCACATACACCACCACCGGTCCCGTCGACCCCGCCGCCCCCATCATGTCCCCCACCGCCATCGACGCCCTCGCAGACCACAAAAGCCGCCGCGTGCTCCTCATCATCGACGCCCAGGCCGGCATGCTCGCCGCGCCCCCCAAGGGCGTGCCCAACTCCGCCGCCGTCGACGCCAACATCGCCCACGTCCTCGCCGCCGCCCGCGACGCCGCGCACCCGCCGCTGATCGTGCACGTCCGGAACTGCGGCGAACCGGGCGAGCCGGACGAGAAGGGCACCGCCGGCTGGGAGCTCGTGCACGCGCCGCGCCCGATGGAGCCCGTGCTCGACAAGCTGAAGAACAACGCGTTCGCGGGCACGACGCTCGGCGCGCTCGTCGCGCCCGAGGACATGCTCGTCGTCGTCGGCTGCCAGAGCGACTTCTGCATCCGCGCGACCTGCAGCGCCGCGCTCGGGCGCGGGAACGACGTCGTGCTCATCCGCGGCGCGCACGCGACGTACGATCGGGTGGAGGTGCTCGCGGGCGGGGGCATCACCGAGGCGAAGCTGGTCGAGAGGGAGATCGAGGCGGAGCTGTCGGAGGCGGGCGTGATCTTGTTGGATGTGGAGGAGGTGGAGGATCTTTTCAACGATTGACCAGGCTGGGCTCTCGGGATTGGCGCTTTTGGATCATCGGGGCGGAGAGTGTGTCGGTCGCGACGTCGCTGTCACTAGAGGCTGGTAGGAGGTGGACGCGGTCGGTCGGCGGTCGTTGAGTCGAGTTTCTCGTCTTGCTTTCTTCGCGCGCCGTACTCTAATGCAATTTTGCCCTCAGGATGTTCTGACGCTCATGTTCTTTCTCTTTCACTCTTCATCTTTCATCGAGGATCGCTTTGTCTGTAAATCACACGGGTCTCGCTCTGTTTTGCACGCTGTTGTACGGTACGCGTTGGGTTTTCTCTTGATCTTGGACGATCTCGTGGCTGGAATGTACTGGTCAAGAACTTGTTCTGCGTGGACGACTTGCAATTGCCTGAAGACGACTCAAAGAGTCAGAAGAAGTGAGGTGGAATCACGTGACGGAGTATCTACCGCCAACAATGGCACCACGTCTCTTGCGTTGTGCCCTCAAGCCTTCGTCCATCAGCGCATCAGCGCCGGTCCTCGTTCCTTGCACTCGGAGAATCGGAATATGCACCTCGTGACTCGAGCACGACAGGTGGAAAAAGGAATAGCTCGGTAAGCTCGATGGCCTGTTTTCTGGAAGGAGTTTAGTCGAGAAGGACTCGCAGAAAACGAGTCAGAGCGCGCGCCGCGAACAGGTCACAACATCAGCCGGTTGCGAAACCTGGGTTCAGTCAAGGGTGTGTTGGAGCCGGCTTTCCGTGCCGATGGAGGGCGCGCGGCTGTCTCCAATGTACACGGTTACATGTACCGTGAGCGGCGAAGCGGAGCAGGGCGAAGGGACGCCAGCCGATATGATGCCATTTGTGCGACACCCACCCCACGCATCACCTCCACCGGGACGATGCCCCGACCCAAGGCCATGTTCAGACCACGCCGTGTTTGCGTGATGCTGTAAGGGAGATCGAGAGACGGCCCACGACCTCCTCGAAAACACAATTTCTATAAATGTTGCGCCATGCACATGCTCCAGCGAACCTTAGGTTCTCCAGTACATGGCAGGCCAAAGACGACGGGAACGACCTTTGAAAGCTCGCCTACCCCTTCCACGCCCACATATTCCTGCGGCATATGCAGCTCCCGAAGGGCACCCTTCGTCCCTTGGCGCTCCAATGCGAAGTCTGCCATCCGATCGAATAGCTCGGTGGTCGCCGTACGCGTACCCTTGCCCACGCAGATTGTCTCCAAGTTCGGGAGGAGCGAAGGAGTGGCACGGAGGGCTTGAACGACCGCGAGGACGGTGTCCTCGTATCCGCACAATCGACGCAGGTTCACGAGGTGCGGGAGGAGAGCCTGCACGCACGGCTCGACGTCCCGCTCTTCGGCGATGTACAGGTCCAATTCCGCGAGATTGCCCAGCTGGACGCCGTGCCAATGACCGCCGGCTATCTCGACGGGCCATGGCGTCACGGTGTAGAAGGGGATATACCAATATCCAGAGAGCGTGGGAGCGACGCTGTCCGGGGACTGGCACGCTGCTCGCGGCTCGCGGAATGCGGAGAGCTCGATGACTGGGGGGAACTCAGATGTGAACAGCGAGGGGGGCTTACGCTTGGAGACGGTGACGGAAAGCGCGCGGGGAGATAGGAGGAGAGCGTGGTGGGAAAAGACATCTTCGATCCAGATGGACCATTCATCGTCCCAGTAGTAGGCTACAAAGGTGCTGAGCTCGGTGGTCGCGCGCGGTGGAACGACCATCTCCTTCAGGAAGGCGAAACAATCGCGGATGCTCGCGTCCTGGCACTCGTCTGCGCCGCTTGACAACCGCTTCAACGACAGCGGAAGATGGATCTTCGAGGACGGCGGCGGGTGATCCGCGTCATCCAGCGCGAAGTTGAACAGGCGGAGCATCTCCAGCCGGGTCATCCTTGAGAAGAGGCCCCTGAGCTGCTCGCGCGACGGTCTCTCCCTTTTCACGACGGATTCCAGGCTCAGCTCGACGAGGTTGTCGTATATGGCCGACTCCCACCGAAACGCGATGTCCGTGAGCGCCAAGACGCGCAGGAGCGGGACGCGTGCGGCGGAGACGTCTTCAGGGCGAGGACCTCGCTCATCCGTGCGCAGAAAGTTGGCGGTGAAGGTCAGCGATTCGAGGGCGGGGAACGGCAGCCTGTTGACCGTGCGCAGGTACTTCGGCAGATCGGCGAAGACGACCAGGGTTTGGATGCGGTCGGAATGTCCCTCTATGACCCGGGCGGCGACCTCGGCAGCGGTGGCGTTGAAGTCCATGGTGCGCAATTCCCCGGCTACGGGCATTTCGATTGTGAGCGAAAGGGGAGACGAGCCTGAACGAGACAGCCGTTCATCCAGCCACCGGCCTCGGACTGTGTTCATGTCGATCGTCGACCACAGCAGGGTGTCTTGCAGCGCGATCTACGTGGAGAGCAGTCAGAACGGTGCACGCGGCTGGACGCGGTGTGAACGTACCTCTCGCCATCCGTGGCAAACGTGTGTCAAAGAAACCCATCCCAACCGCCCATGATGTTGCCCCGATGTGTCTCGTACAATAGCGAAGATTTGACACAAGAGCTCTGGAGGGAGACGGTTCGCGAGGGACGCCTCGAGGTGGCCGTGGTCGCTCGGTGCATCCTCGGGCGCGCTATGGATGGCGAAGATTTCGTTCGCCATTGCTGTGCCCATTGATATCGCGGTGGGCTCTTCTCGTTCGTGAGGCAGGTTCCCTGTGGCCGGCATCCTGTACAACGATGGAGTAGCCCTTCAGAGTTGGTGACCAGATGCGAGATGGGCCGCGGAGTCCGGACGCGTTTCCAGCGCTGTTTGTTAAGACAACCACGCAAGATATCGCCACTTGTTAGTAGGGAATTTGCTGCACTGGCAGTCGTCGAGGTGTGGGGGTTTGCGATGAAGGACTCGGTACATAACGGTCCGAAAAGCTCCAGAAGCGGCCCAGACTCGCGGGCAAAAACTCAACAAAGTCTACCAATTTTGGGGAGATGTGGGACAAATATTTCCTCCGCCACCCCGCGGAGGCTCAACACCAATTGCGCGCACGACACAAGGCTACCCTACCCCCATCCCACAGAATAATGGTCTACTACGTTCATGACACCCTGCGAGTAAGAAGCAATGCATGGAATCGTTGACGTCAATGGTGAGCACTGTATCCCATGGCACAAGCATCCTCTTCCGAGTCGACGGCCACGATGAGCCACGATGTGATATTCTCATTCATCTTGGTGCTACTGACCGAGCATCAGAGTGAAGGATATCCAATGCTCATACGTCTTTCAACTTCCTGTGCAAGCGAGTTTTTTAAGAGTTCACAAAGCATCGGCGAAAGTAGCTAGAAGTCTGGGAGGGAAGTTGACCGGAGCGGAATGAACGTACGTCGTTCCTCCTCCTGGCTGACTCCCATATTCCTATCGTATTTCTTTCAGGAATCAGGATTCATGATAATACCAACGGAGCCAATGCTCTTCGTGTCCATTCTCCGCCAACATCTCACTGCCCGTCTCCCGACTCTCGTCACCTTCTCCCCGTCAATTGGAGTCCTATGAGTCTACGACTCCAACCCTTCCTCGAGTCGAGTCTCAGCCGGGAATATTTGGAACGCAAACACACTTCCTCGTCGATTCGGTGGAAGAGTGGTGTGAACGAAAGCGACCGGGGGTCAGAACAGTGCTACAGGAGACGGAAGGATGTTATCGCCCGATGTCCAGCGTGCCATTGTAGAGTGTCGTCAAATTGTTTTTTGGGGTAGCGTGTATAGTTGCACGCTGCGATGACCGTACTTCAAAGCCAATCGAATAGCTCTTTGCGAGCTACTTACGCTCCGATGTCAACGTTGACCACACCCTTGAGCTTGAGGTCTTCCTTGACGCCCGTCATCTTCCTGATATCTATCACACCATCGCTCTCCGAATCGTCCCTAACTCCCGCGATATCGTCAGTTGTCGTCCGAGCGTCGACCGTCACGGGGACATCGCGAGGCGGAATATGTGGCGCACGTTGGGTTTCGTAGGTGAAGCTGCGATCGCAGTGGGTTCTATGCAGCCCAACGAGGATGATGATCACGGTGGGATATATTCCCTGTCGCGAAAAGGAGGATTAGAGGACTTTGGGGTGCAGGATAGGGTGCACGCACGATGACCTGGAACATGCCGCCCTCGATAAATTTCTCCAGGGTTGTTACGAAAGCCTGACGGTGGGAAGTGGAGGGGCGGTTGAGCTTTAGGAGGTCGTTTTCCTCCGTGGCGATGGTATTAAAGGCCACAAGAACAATCTGTCAATATCTTAGCAACGCATCGAACCAAGGAAGCGCGGACTGAAAGGCGCACCCAGATACAACAGTATATCGCGCCTGACTCGACAAGCAACGCCATGACCTTTTCTACCTGCGACCTACCGCTCCCGCCTTGGACGTACTTTCTTAATTCGCGACGGTGGCTCCTAGATACAAGCGCCGCGTGAGTATGGGAGTCAAGGTCGTGCGGTTGAAGCAAACTCATGCACCAGGCTTTGTGTGCGACTAGGGCTGTCGCCCATATGTTCGTTGCAAGCGACATCGACAGCACCGCCAGTCCGACCGGAGTTCCCTCAAATACTGACCCACTGAACACTGGGCACGCGGATGAGATGTCCGTCACCGACAGCCCTGCAGGTGTATACGTCCCCGTAGTCAGCTTCCCGTAGAAGGCGGCTCCTTGAGGTCACGAACCGAACGTAGTGAGCAGCAATGCCACGGAAAGCACCTGGATGAATCGATTTTCGTTCCACAGAATCCACGCGCGCCAGAGCACGATGGAGTCACTCAAAAGCATCTACACAAGATCGTGAGCGGGTCGTCACGTCTGAAGGACGCGGAACAGCACGTTGATGGTGAAGAGAATCGTCGGCGCGCAGGATGACAGGGGTCCTCCTTGAGATGCCGACGATGTGTATATGAACAGTTCGCACGTCGCATTGTTGATGATTGCGTCGAGACAAGATTCCGACGAGGACGAGATGAGATTTATCTCACGCGCCAGCGCACGGGGAAGGCCGTATGTTTGTCGGAGGCGGAGAGCCCAGTGTATTGTCGAGGCCGCATACATGATCATCGTCACGATGAGCATCACACATCTTGAGCGTGTGCGACATCCCCCTTCCCTACGACGGCCACGGGAGCTTAGTTGTGAATGCCGCATTTAAGACGTGAATTTGGCCTACACGACGATCCATGTCGAAAGCACGATCAAAATCGAGAACATCCCTGTAATTCCGACGGGATGAACCATAGGACGTGAAGGTGGTGTCGAGAGTGACGTACCCCACATGGGCGTTTCAATGCATAGAATGTCGAGCGCGTCCTTCGTCGATAGTCCCGCATCTCCAACGGTGGTTATCGCGTTCTGAAATGTGATCTCGAGCGTCGTTGTATTCAGTTCACGCAAGCTGAAAGTGGCAGGGGGCATTGTGAGCGAGCGTCGATGGAATGTGGGGGAAGGAGAGAGAGAAGGCTCGGAGGACGGTGAACCGAATCGTTATACGTTGTCCACGCACCATATACACGTATCCTCATTGCCGGTTGTTCTGAATGGGGTGATTGGCTGTAGTTGTGGCCTGTTATGCTTTTCTTGGAGAACGGCCCGACTCCTGAGGCCTGAGGCCTGACGGCTTGCTAGCATTCGAAGGGGTGTTCGTCGTTTTCACAAAAACCCGGGGTTGGAGGTATGGGGGGTGAACATATCGTCACCACAGCAGACGAACAAGGCGACGGTCTCGGCGCGGTCCCGGGTCGATGTCGAGTTTGCACTCTGATGATGATGAGCGCTGTAAATCCAGGCAAGGACCGTAGAGTCCAATAGCAAACCTCTGAATCGCTGTAGTTGCTTTGGACTCCTGCGCCACAAAGTCGGCTCGATTGAGAGCCACCTAGAAACCTTCGGAATACATGTAGTGTATTGATTTCCCTTTCCGCGGAGGTCAGCAACATGCGTGAAAGTGCGGTGCGTACACGACCTTTGACTCGGAACTCACCAAATGGCAGCCTTAGGGAGCTCAGTCAGGCTTGAAGCTTGAAGGGCCTCTGCGGGCGTTCCCCCGACGAGATTCCGTAGATTTTTATTGGATATAGCACCACGCCATAAGCAGACAAGTATTGGAGAGTGCTGAGGGGGGCTCGACGAGGGTTCGGAGGGGAGAATTTTCAAGCCGAATTCGAGGAGTCGTGGGAAGAGGAGCACGTGCTCAGCACGGTTACTCGCTACGCCGCCGCGCGCGTCGACGCGTCTCAAACTTCTCCTCCACCATCTGCGCCTGAGCCAGCTCGACGATTCATTCCTACTAACGCATCGTAAGCGTTTCACAATTCTAAAATAAAATTCTTGGGTATTCACCATGCCCCCTTTTAGCCTCTGGTTCGATGCGCTTTCGCGCGAGCATCGACAATGTGAACACATTTCACCGTAAGTCACTGCAGTCGCCTTTCAAACCCCGGTCTGGATCTGAGGTAGGAGAGACTGATGCGCGTGTTCAGGGATCATACAGACAATCGAGAAACTGCAAAAGAAATGCATTATCAAGTTCACGGAGAACGAGATGCACATCATCTGCAACACGGACGACAGCGGCGTGCAAGTCTGGTCGTGCGTGCGCGTTCCGCGCTCCGCCCTCACACGTTGCAACCCATCTGAAAATCCTGCTCTAGGCAAATACGAGTCGTGGCACTCTTCTCAGACTACCGCGTCCAGTCAAACTCGAACAACGAGATCTCCATCGCGCTCTCGACCGACGCGCTCTCCCAGGTCCTGCGCTCTGCCGCCGCACAGAACGCGGGCGCGGAGGACATCGTGATGAAGCTTGCGAAGAAGAACGACTCGCCGGTGCTTAGCTTCGAGATTCACGGCGCGACGCGGATGGGACGGAAGGTCAAGGTCGCGCACGACGTCCGGATCGACATCATCAAGCCCGCGGACGTCGACCGGATGAAGGAGCCGCTGTGTCCGGAGCCAGACGTGCGTCCTCCCCCTCTGCCTTTCCCCCCCCTTCGTTCTAACATATCATCGACGAGTTCAGACGCATATACTCCTCCCGTCGCTCGCCAAGGTCCGCACGATCGTCGACCGCCTGCGCCTGCTGACGGATGTGATCGCGGTCCGCGCCAACAACGCCGGAAAGCTGCAGATCTCGGCGGAGACGGAGAGCGCGAAGATGGACGTCGTGTGGGAGGGGTGCTCGAATCCGCGCATGGGTGCGTTTTTCAGTCGGTATACCTTTTGGACGACCGCTGACGGAAAACTATGTAGCCGAAGACAACCCGTCGCAGCGTCGAGCGGACGGCGACCAGGACAGCGACGAGGAGAGGGAGAAGCCCGATCCTGACCATATGTTCGGTGTCCTCGTGCATACACGCAGCTTCCTCAAGTTCCTCAACGCGCATATAGTGTCCAACACGACGATTGCATGTAAGGTCTCTTCCTTACTGATGTTAGCCTGTTATTGACGAGACGACGCGCCAGGCGTCTGCCAAAACCACTGCATGATCTTGTACGTTTACATTGGGGAGGTGGCGGACGCGGGTGGAGTTCTGACGTTCTACATCCCCGCCGTCCTCGACGACTAGGATTAGAACTGTGTCCCAGTTTATTTTCATTCGGCCGCGTTGTGTAGCCTGTATGTACATGCCTTACAAGACAAAGAAATATAAACTGCACCTACCCAACGAGTCCGTCGTTCAACGTCCTATCCTCTCGCCCGTGTAAGGCTAGTGCCGCATACCCCCGAGACGACATCAGCGGAATGCCTGTCACCATCTTTCATCGGCCTAACCAAAGCTCGCGAGGACACATGACGATGGCGTTGACGATGGCATAACGTGGTTGGACTGAGACCAGTTCTGTAACATTCTGTTGAGGATGGTCAGAGTAAGAACCAGGGAGAGGAAGAGCGTGTGTTGGTGGAACGAAGGTTGGTGAAGACCGTGCTATAGGTGCTTCGGCGTGTATAGGCAGGAGTTCTTGGGAGCAGGGGAGGATGGTGTGGGGAGGAGCTCTCTCCGCGAAACCTTCGATAGGTCAAGGACCGTGGTCAGTTCGTCATAAGAATGGCAAGATGGACGGAAACACACCTGACACCAACAAAGCCCAGTCAGTAGAATATACCATGTGTACTCCTTTTACTCCTCAATCCAGCGAGCGCCAGTAAACATGTAAAGCTTCTGTACATGAAAGCAATAAGACGATGTGCGACAATGTGGTGGGAAGATACGCACTGCGTAGCATGACGCATAACCTCGACCAGAGGCGCGAAGTTCACCTAGACAGTCAGTACGTATCGCTGGCCAGCATGACCATCTGTCTGGTCATGCACGGGGCGAGAACGAGGAGGTGGAATTGTTGTTTCGAGGTCTTCGACGCTGGTGCGTATCCTTTGTTCTTTTTATATGCAGCTCTATGGGTGGCATTAGTCCCTTTCAAAGTTGTCACCAACACAAATGGAACAACGAACCTGGAAAGGCTCGCAAGGCCAGCGCTCTCCACAGCAGATGCTCTCAATTCTGAGCAGTTGAGACAGCAAAGACGCTGCAGGGCTGGCGGACGTCGTGGTCGTGGTCGAGGTCGAAGGCGGCGTCGGATAAACGCGGCCGACGGCCATCGTCGCCGACACGCCCACGGCGGCGCCTTGCCATTGGCCATTGGCGGCGCCCTGCGACGGTTGATGTTTACGGGCGCCTATCCGTTTTTTCCTCCTACCACCATCTTCACCGCTGGGTGTTTTTTCACGTCTATGAATTGCTTTCCACCATCCGAGTAAGCTGAAGAACGCAGGACGAACAGCTCCGACCCCCCTTTGGATCGATAATTGGCCTCGCACACTCGGACCCCGAAGCGTTGGACATCAAACACGGGTGCCGTCGACCTACGCACTTCGCCCTCATACAACGCAACGCAGGGCTTTTGGGGGAGGGGAGACGGGACATATGGGTGTGCTTTGCGCGTTTATGCACGATTAGGCGGAATGCTCATACACACTGCAGGTAAGATGTAAGAAAGTACTTCGAAATGTAAATCACGTACGCACGTCATAAATCATTGAACATCCGCAAATATACGTCAAGATTTTCCATTTGCACATGCGTTGAGCTTTGCGATTGCACCGCACCCAGAGGACGAATATTGGTCCGGCACTTTGAGCCTTCGCTCACCCAAGGACGACACGTCGCGGTACCTGAAGATCGCAAGGTGAATGTCCCCCTGCTTCCATAGACAACGAAATACTGAGAAGAAGCGCGTTGAAAGCTGCATGAAAAGGTCAGACAGGAAGGTTGGTGCACGAAATCACTTACCAGGGAGCATCGGGAGTGGCCATCATCCATCGTCGATATGGAGAATATCGGCCTCCGCCCGGACGGCGTTTCGTGGCTTTTTTCGAGAGGAAATCGTCAAGATCGTTCTCACCGAAAATCAGAGCAAAGCAACCAACCGGACGCAAACGAAAGCATCGAAAAGGTAGGGCCGACATCGCCGTGAGGATTCGAGGACCTTGGCTTCCCAGGACGGAACGTTTCTCCCCAAAAGCATCCACCAACATAGGAAAGAGACTCTTCTATGTCCCAGACCGCCGAAAGTCGAACCATATCGCCCGGTGGTGGCAGATAAATCGAGGGGGGTCCGTTAGCATCGATCGACTCTTACCTTCAGACCCACCTTCAACGTCCGGACATTCCGACCTGGGGCACAGGGAAAGACGGCGTCGTCCCCTCAGCCATCGTCCATGTCGTGGTGGCGAGAGCGCAAAGGTATGGGTGAGCGAAAGAAAGGGTCCAAGGTGCCGCCTCCTCCGGCCGCGGCGTCGAGCCGGTGTCCCGCTCGGAGGGACAATAGGCGGCGACGCTTTCACTGTCTCGGTAACGTGACATTGCGCGTTGTTTTTTCCTCTCCCGCGAATCGAAACTCCGCGCCTCGTTCAACCACCTCAACCACTTCAACCACAACCCCCATTCTCCAGGCGGCGTCGTCGTCGGATCTTCTCATTCTCCTCTCTCGCCCTCAATTATCCACCTTCACATGGCCACTCGCCAGACGGCGGCGTCCCGAGCCGACCGAAAACCTCGGCCGTATGCCACAGACAAACGTCTAAAGCGGCGTTCCGCTTTGTCGTCCTCTTCTTCTCCCCCATCCGCTTCGTCCACCAGTGCCACCCCGTCCTCCGCCGCCTTTTCCTCCTCTTCCTCCTCTTCCTCCTTTTTCTCCTCTTCGTCTTCCTCCTCCGCCTCCTCCGCCTCCTCCGCCTCCTCCGCCTCCTCCGCCTCCTCCGCCTACTCCGCCTCCTCGAGCACCCCCCTTCCGCACCTGTTTTCATGCGACGAGCTGTCCTGCCCCCACCCCGAGCTTCCAAGTGAAGAAGACATGATTACCATGCCTCTGAGCGTGCTCGAAACGCATTTGACCCGGTGCACCGCCTCGTATGTCGACGGATGGAAGAAGCACCAGGCGTGGGGCGTCGCTGACTTCGATGTTCAAGGAGGTGAAAAAATTAAACGGCCTCCCAACTGCTACGTCCTATACATATCACACCAGTCATACGTTCGACAATGGTGGGGAGTGCCCCTGCGCCCGGACTACTCGGATCAGGTCACGGCGCTGTGGCGGAAAGAACCCCCCAGCGTAATAACTTATTTCACCAGGCTGGATGCCCTGTTGAAGAACATCCACCAATGTGGGTTTCCCGAGTACGAATTCGAGCCGGAGAGGGAGAGGTCGAAAGTAGACGCAATCGGCGGATCAGGTCTGGCGAACAAATCAACGGTACGTCCAACGTCGCAGCATGTGTCCCCGTGGCTTACCGTTAGGATAGACCTTGGAATCCGCCAACCATCCGACGAACGGGATTGCCGACGTAACCAGCGAAGCTTCCAACTCTACGTCCTCCGCTCACGAACAGCGTCTTTGCAAGGTGCGTGATTTGATGTAGACCTACGCATACCCATTGGCTGACATCTGATCAGGGATACCACATCCCCGCCTCTCACGACGGGGCTTATTCTGTGGGGACCATGGACTTTCGTCACAGCGGCTCCACCTCGACTGCTTTGCAGATGGCCCCACCAGCGCCGAGCACTTCAATCGCTCCGGAGCCTGCTACGGATTACGGCTACCTTTCTGACGCCGGTCGATCCCATGAAGGTCTGTCGAGTGGCTCAACGGCGACGGACGTGACCCTGTATACCCCAGAAATCCTCGGCCTACACGACCCCGCGGCTTCCATGTCCGGTTTCGCGGGCTTCCCCAACAGCCTCCACGAGTTCAACCCCTCACAGTCGAATGCGTACCTCCTCCAGCAAAGGACCTTGGCCCCAAACGCTCATCTCAACGCTCAAAAACGATGGCCCTCTCCCGCGCTGTTTCGCCGAGAAGCCGCCCTAGGCCATCATTCCCCACAACCCAATATCCTGCCGTCCATCCCGCCGCTCCCCGAATTCCGCCAAGGCTACACTTATCCTCAAATGTATGGCCACCAGCAGCCCAACTCTCCTTCCATCCCCCCCGGATCGCTCGCTACCCCAGCGGCGATGTCCGCAGACCTCAGCTCAAGAGACTCGGGGCCGTACATGGGTCCCTTTCCCGACGGCGGGACTGACAACGGATTCGCCTTGTCGTATAATGGCTTGACGTTCCAGCCCGTCCCCGCACCACCGTTCGGCGCCCCAGTTTCATCTGCTAGCCGCGCGAGTAGCCTGAACCAGTCAGTCGATACTCACAGGGCGCGATTGGGCATTGCCAACGCCAACTATGGTCCCCCGTATCTGGGAACACAGTCCGTCGCCGGCTGGTGTCTACCCACGTCCAAGGCGCAAACAGAGTTCATGTTTAACCCGGAGAACGTGGGCTCACACAGCCCTTCGCCAACCTTCTTGCCACAAGCTATCCAGTAAGCCTATCAGGGAAATATGGCGGTTCACGGGTACCAAGGCTCGACCCCGAGTTTCTATGACGCGGGTAACACACGCGTTTATGGATGGATGCCCACGCCTGGAGTATCGCACCAGAGCGGTGTCCGCACTGTCGACGGCGGAGACGAGCTCTCTGTCGGCCATTGGTTCTAGAGTCTCTCCATTATTTCATTTACGCCCATCGACTCGTTACCTACCCGTTTTTTGCCTTTCCTCCGATCTCCTCTCGCATCGCTGTTTACACCTATATCGAAGTTTGCTATCCTTGCATGCTGTTGTACCACGTATTCGGACTCCTTCCCCTACTCCCCGTTGTCGCTCCCCCTTATCTCGTGCTCATCTCATACATCACACTCTTATTGTCGCGTCGTACTCTCGCGTATCCCATCGTGTATTGCCCCCATGTTGTTGTAGTCCTCTACCCTCTGTTGTTGTTGTTCTACTCTCGTCCACTGCACTATCCTGTATCCCCGCATTGCTTATTCGCTTCATTCTATTTCTTTCTTTCCTCGTGAAATGCCTTCCCATGCGTCCGCGGGTGTCTCGCAGTGTTATTTCCTCCATAAGTTTGCCCTTCGTCCTCGAGCCCTAGGCTTTCGCACCCTACGAAGGTCATGTCGGCGTCGGGGTCGACATCTCCTACCCAGCGCGACTGGCGGGTCCTCTCGACGCACGGAAAGTTGTCAACTCAACAGACGGAAGATCGCGCTCTTCTACCTCTCTCGAGCTCACAACCTATTCCTCACTGTCATAGTATGACTGCTCCTTACAATGTAGGTTCCAGTCCGCACTACGTCCAACAAGAGCAGCCATCAGGCCGTCTAGAAGAACGAGAACCGGCGGCGGCAACGCCGCGCCCCACCGTCTTCATTTGCAAGCCTAGGGCTTATAAGCTTTCAGACACCATAATGACAATCATTGAATAAGTGGACGACTAGGCGATGCAGTGCAATATACCAACAGTATAAACGTAGGTTCTTCTGACGGAAAGTACTTACGACGAGCGCCATACCTTGAAGAGGCATGTATTGTCCCCGCGTTTGGTTGGGAGGTCGAGGCTCTCCTTCTGCAATGCAATCTCGGGTGATTGGCTGACAGTCCTGATCGCGAAGCCCTTCACTCTCTTCCATGAACGCGCGCAAACTCTTCCATATTGAAACTCGAGTACATTTCACAGAAACAACGGACATCCGCACCGTCGCGCATTCACGGGTGCGGGACTAGAAGACATGCAGCAGGGTCATCTGAAAAGAGCGCGCGAGGACAAGGCTGGACGGCGTCTACCTCGACCCGGCCCCCTTTTCAAAGTTCTGCCATGACGAAAAGGCGCAGCGCGCTGGGGATTAGCTGAAAGAAAGCAGTTTTTGCATCGTCTTCGACACCGGAAGGGCGCCGCTAGCCCGAGGCCGACGAGGCCGGGAGATCGCCGCCCCAGTAGCTGCGACTGGGGGCGTATTTTTCGCTGCCTTGCGTTTGGGCTTCCCTGTTTTGCGCGCCGGTTGTTCGCCACTGTCCTCGGCCGCGCGAGCCGGTTCGGACTGGTCCATACCATCGTCGTCGGCATCCCGAACCTTGCGTTTCTTCGTCGTCTGCCGAGCGCGCGGCCATGGTCTGTCGCCCATTTTACCACGCTTGCGTTTGAGAACCCTGGTATGTGTCGCTACGGCCCCGGTGTCGATATCATCGTTCCCATCGTCCGTGGCAGGAATGTAGGTTTTTCCTCGAGGCAACGAGGGTAGGAGGACGAAAGGAACGGGCCGGGATGGCGCGCGGGGCGGCATGGGAGGAACGAAGGTTGAAGAGGAGGGACCAGCGTCGTAGCGTCCTGCGCCCGAACGCCTCTCGCCCGCTGCCAATCCTTTGACGCGGGTGGCTAGCGTGCTCACAGACGCGGCGAGCGAGCGCATCTCGCGCAGGATCGTGCCCAGCTGGCCGTCCTGGCCCTCGACCGCGGCCTCGATGACGTCAACCTTGCTCGCGAGGCCCTCGAACCGGCCGCCCGCGCTTGATCGCTGCTCAAAGTCGAGGGCGAACTTCAGGAGCTCGGAGGCGAGCCGCTCGTCCGTACGGGCCCCGTGCTCTTGGAGGGCGCGAGTGAGCGCGGGCGGGAGGGGCGCGCCTTCGTCGTCTGGGATTAGTGTTTCTGGTGCTGGGGTGACGGGGCGCGGTGAGCCCGGGGCCGCATGAGGGGGGGCTTCGATCGGGGTCAAAGTAGAGGCGGAGGTGATGAGGGCAGTAGGCGATTGGACAGGGGGGGAGGGAGCGGGAGCGGGAGAAGGGGGGGAGGGAGCGGGAGCGGGAGAAGGGGGGGTCGCAGAAGGGAGGGACGGAGGAGAAGGTGTGGGGGCAGTCGCAAAGGGAGGCGGAACGGGAACAGAGGGGAGAGAGGCGGTGTTGGATGGGCGAATATCAGTGATATCACCAGTCTCTCGGACATGTATGTATTCGTCGCCAAGTGCGAGCGCGTCCTTGTTGAATGTGAACGTCGGGCCCGCTGAGGGATGTTCAGCCGCGACCACACCTCACTGCGCAAATGCCTCACCGGAGATAAACCCGCTGGGTCTGGCGAATTTAGTAGCGCGACGACCCGGAAGCTTGATCGTTAATTTTTTGGACTTGGACGGTTTAATCAACGCATTTTTAGCACGGGCGGCGGTGGTCAAGGGAGGGGCGGAACCAGTCGACTGCGAGCTCTCCTTCTGCTTTCCCTTGCTCTTGGGTCTTTTATCGTGTAGTTTCGCGACCAGGGCCTTTTCGCGGTCTGTACCGTGACCGCCGGCTGTAAATGCGCGAAGCCCGATGCATAGGTAAGTAGACCACTCACCGAGGAAATCGGACGGGAGCTTTCCCTTCGCTCGCAAGGATTCGATGAGGTCGGTCTTCCGGCTGAGGTCCTTCTTCATCCAATCGGAAGGCAGATCCGGGCACTGACCTATGGAACATCGCTTCCGGCGCATCTGGCATTGCAAGCACGTCGAATTCCGTGTTTGAATACAGCTGAACCCGCCTGCTCGACAGAGCTCGCACGGGGGCTGAGGTTTCGTTAATATAGGCTGCGATGTAAGAGAAGAGGGAATAAGACTTGCATCGTACACCGGCTGGTCAGATCGGTACCCCCACCACTCCGGCAGCGATATTAGCATTTGCATCGTCACGTACTCTCCTTCGCCTAGTTCTTCGATGGCGCGTCGAGCATCTCCACGGAAAAACGTAGTCCCGCGAGTTAGGATGTCTTTCTTGTTCTTGTGCCCACGCTTTGCGGGCGTGATTTCGTTGGGATTGGCAGAAGGCTCGGACATGGCGGTATCAACTAACGGGGCGTCAGAATAGGTTCGAGACGGAACGCCATCTGCCTCTGCCGTGGGTTCTTGAATCAATGTGCTGGAATCAGGAAACGCATTGGAGTGTGAATGAGGCCGTTCGCGTGGTGGCGCGTGCGTCGACGGCGATAATTTTGTCGTGCCAGCTGCAGGAGCGTTGAAGGACGTGATACGAAACAAGGGGAATAAACTTACGGAGGTCATCCCACCACTCAAACGGACTGTCACGGCGCTCGGCAGGGATAATGTCGGAGGGCAGAGGGAGAGATATGACGAGCGCGATGACTGTGGGGTGGTCGAGTGTGCCGGTGTCGGTGCGTGCTTTGGCGACGACCTCTGTGAGCACCCAGTCCGAAACGGGGAGCAGGACATCGTTCTGGATCTGAGGTACCCTGAATATGCGACTCTGTTCGACGATCAGCGAGAGAACAAGAAAAGCGAAAAGAACGCACGAGCTCGAGGACAAGATCGGCGATGTGCTCATGTCGAGCTTCCGCGCTTGTTTCTCCCATGGCCTTCCAAGCAGCGACAGCGCGCCAAGCGACGACCTTCGCCGCCTCATCCTGATGCGTTTCGAGGAAGTCAAAGACGTCTTTGTGCGACATGGGAATGAAGTCAGGGCGAAAGGGAAGTCCTTGGGAAGTCCGGGCAGGACCCAAAGACGGTCATCGCCGGCGTCAGAAGAAGGCGAACGCAGTTATAATTGATTTCCGGGGTGTTAGAATCAGTTATAATGCATTATAAACCCCCGAATTTGCCGAAATCTGCCGAAATCCACCATCGTGTTTTTCTGACGGGTCGGCCGGCACGATGCTTACATAAGAGCCTATAACTCAGTTATAAGGCGTCGGCATCCCGGCAGTGGTTATCTATCCCTGACTTTCCGACGATAAGTGCATCTTCTGCTCCGGCACGGTTGCAAACTTGCAACCAACTCACGAGGGTACTGCTATGCTGTATTGTTATTCTCCAACTTCCGATTCATACGATCCCTTCTCTTTCCATCTCGCGCGCCGCTCAGGGATTTTTCAATATTGAAGCTTGAAGCCCGAGACTAATAGAACGGGAACTCGGTGACGGTTCGCTGGCCATGTCCTCGTCCACAAGCGACGCTGCGAGTACGTCTAGCTCGCGCTTTGAAAGACGCAAAATAATTGGGGAAGGAGCCTACTCAACGGTTCGTGTACTATGCTTCCGTGCCCGATGTCGCTTGACTGATGAGCTGGCTTACAGGTCTACCTCGTGACGTCCAAGGCAACGGAGATGGAGTACGCTATGAAAGCAATGGACAAGGTGCACCTACGGCGGAAAAAGAAGGTCGAGGTGTGTACTCATCGTCAGTAGTGCTGTGGAGGAAATCTCAATTTGACGCAGGTTGCATATGCTGAAAGAGATGCTCTCCTCCGCCTTGGATCTTCTCATCCCGGCATCGCCGCCTGCCACGAGTACTTCCAGGACGACGACACAATATGTGCGTCTACATCGCCCCTTTCTCAGACCGATTCTCACAGCTTGTACCTTAGACTTCGTCCTCGACTACGCCTCGAACGGCGACCTTCACTCGTGGATATTCCGCCTCGGTTCGCTCTCCACCGATTGCAGCCGCTACTACGGTGCGCAACTCATCGACGCTGTGAGCTTCCTCCACTCCAAGAACGTCATCCACCGCGACCTCAAGCCTGAAAACCTTTTGCTGGATGGAGAGATGCGACTGAAGATCACGGATTTCGGGACGAGCGCGATATGCCAGCGAGGAGGTGCGTTTCCTGCGAGGCCGCGATAATCCGCCCAATAGCTCACTTCTCCTTAGAGTGCGCGCGCGGGTTCGTTGGGACGGCACAATATCAACCGCCCGAGCTCATCTTATCCAACGAAATGACCTACGCGTTCGTCCCCGCGTTCCCGTCATAACCATTCCGCGTCTCACGCTCCTCTTTCAGTTCGGACCTCTGGTCGTGCGGGTGCACCCTCTACCAGATGCTCGCCGGCCACTTCGCCTTCGCAGCGCCGACAGATTACCTGACGCGGCAGAAGATCAAGGCCGCGAACTACACCTTCCCCTCCGCATTTCCAACGGCGGCCCAGGATCTCATCTCACGCTTGCTCGTGCTCGACCCGACCACGCGGCTGGGTGCTGGAGGGCCAGGTTCGGGGAACACTCCGGACAAGCTCAAAGGACATGCATTCTTCGACGGCGTCGAATGGGAACGTCTGTGGTCGTTGCGCGCACCGCCGATGGAGGCGGGGCTCGTTCGAAAGGAAGCCGGTGAGGAAAATGGGGTGGGTTGGGCGGATGATGGAATGGATTGGGCAGATATGTGATGAGGTGTGTTCGATGACGGACCTGCGTGCACTCTCACACTTACAAGAGCGAACGAACGGTAGTTTCCAGACATTAGTCGTCGTAATCCATCCACGTGCGATCGTGCTCTTCGCAGACGCGTCCACGCAGCGCCACCTCAAAAAGATTGTAACATATCGGTGCTCTCGCGTTTCATATCGACGTTCTCCGCACCCTCCAGCTCATGCCGTCTTTGCCAGCTTGTTTCCCTCGATGTGACGCCAAGGCTGTCTTTGCCGACATGGCCGCGATGCCTCGCAAGGCAAGCAAGCGTCCTGCCTATCGGATCGACCTGCTCGAGTGTATGTACATGCATCTGCTAACATAGCAATGCGGAGCGGAGGGCACAGGGTTCGGGAGGAGGGTGTCTGGGACTGGGTCGATATGAGCGCTGGCCACGGGCAGGGCTCAGTATGCATCTCGTATACCCGACGATGATAAGATCTGCAGCCGGTTCTCTGAGGACGATGCCCACTGTACGTCGCGACAACTGAAAACGAAAATGGTTCCAGCTTGACCGGCGTTCACAAGCTATGCTATTCATACTTTGCCCGCGGCCCATGCGGCGAAGATCGCGCTAACCTGAAGGATACCCATCAGTCAGGATCTGAGTGATCTAGGGCGATACTGTTTAACTCTCACCAGGATGACGGCTAGTGGTGATAGGGTGATCCCACCCAAAAGCGCCCCCCAATGTCCATCGAGAGCCGGCAGTGCTCTGGCAAGCTTCTCGATTATTGGGTTTGCGAGCCTAAAACCACGGACTCGGATGCTTGTGGCGCCGTTCCTCGGTAGACGCAAGGTGCCTGGAACAAAGTAAGCCATCTGAAGACACCTGTGCGTAGCGGGGCTAGCAGAAGACCCACAGCTTCTCAGGAATATCCCAGCCACGGTCCGCGTGCGCATCGTGGGCGTCAACCGATTTCCATCTTCAGATGAAAGCAACATCGCCATGAGCTCACGACACTCTTCGCGCGTGAATGCGGCCGCAGACGGAGATCCGGACGACTTGAGCGAATCTAGGGAAGGGCAAGTGTCAAGGTTAAGCGGTGTCGTCGATGCAGGAGCGGACAGTACCTGTGTACGACCACTTCAAGACGTCCATCGCCTCTGAAAATGCACCTCCTGGGAGCACGAAATGTGCGGGGTGGGTCTCGACGAACGCCCAGTACCGGCGTTCCATCTCGAGTTCTGCAAGGCCCGGCGTCGTTGTTTGGTTCAATCGTCCTGCGAGAGGTCACAGGCGACTTACCTTCTTCGGTTTCCGACGCAAACGACGCATCGTCGGGGGGTGGAAGCGTATCGGATATCCTACGATCGCCATGATGGATCCAGGCCTGTCCCGGAAAGCGGTCGGGTTGTGTGTTTGAGACCGCCAACGTGGGTATCCAGAGTTCCCAGCCGGGAGGCGGAAGCGCCGCCGTGCCATGGTCCAAGGACGTACAGAGGGTTTGCAGCGCGTTCAAGTGTCGTAAGTTCACGTCCGTCACGATGCGCAACTTCGGATGAGAGAAATACGGAGGGGAGACGGGTAAACGATGTATTTGCCATCCACGCCGTTCAAACTCTTGAGCTGACGTCGTGGATGCAACTTTGACCGCGGTGGCAGTTTTGTCCGAGCCGGGACTCGGAAGCGCCAGCCCCTGCGAGTTTGTCCGGGAGTTTATCGGTGTAGGGTAGCCATTGACGAATTCTACCGTTGGTGATTCCAAGGGCGGATGATTTACGAGGGGAGAGTCGCTTGTCGAGCATTGCACGTCATATCCTGCACCTTTTCTTTCTCCACGACGGAGGGCGTTTAACGCATGTTCTTCCCCAGAACGTGCTGCGGGACGATATTGGCTGCTGGGGTGCATGAGAGAACGTCCTGAAGGCGCGCAATGGTATGAATCGTACCGAGTGTTGAATTCCTCCGTATCCGTCTCCCTGGAGAGTGTTCGTCCTTCATTGAAGCGGGAAGCCGGTGGGCTGGCCGGGGTCGCAGGGCGCCTGCATCGAATCTCAGTAAGTAGTACTTGAGATTTAGACGAAGACAGAGGAAAAACACGCCTCAGGTGGGGGAAGACGTGGGGTTTCCGTACTCCGCCGCCCGTTTCATACAGTTTGAGAGGGATCCCGTGACATGCAATGGCCACCTCGCTACGGGCAGCGTCAGCAACTTGATTCCTGGGTAGAAGGAGGGCATCGGGAGCTTTGGAGTATATCAAGTGTAAAAGTGTTGCTCACTCTGGGTTTTCGTCTCGGAAGGCAGCCGTGGTCTCCTCCGAGGAAAGCTCGCGAGGCTTGTTGTCAAAGATTTGCGCAGAGATACTATCTTTCAGCGACCTCGCGAGGCTCGCGCGTACTGGGTGAGAAAGCGTGCTAAGGACCGCGGCATCCCACGGTTCGCTGGACGGCGATTCCCGGATCCACACCAGACTGAGAGCGTCGTCGCCGCTCTTTGCGTCTCTCTTTCGAGTGCGAGCCTTGTCAGGTATGGCGACGGGCTTCGTAGTCGCAAGGGGCTCTGGCAGCTCCAAGTGCGGCGCGTGCGCCGGATCCGAGGGGGCAGCCTTGTGTATGATCGAGCTACCTCGGCGGCGTCGAGTGTTCATCCTTGGATGGTAATCAGGTCACGAACTTAAATTATAGAAGTCTGAAGGGGGCTCACAGAGGGTGCGACACGTTTGATTCTTGAATCCAAGATTGACCTGGCGGCGGCATGGGTGATGTGGTAGCCGAAACCATGCTCTCAGATAGGGCGCTCTTGGTGGTACGCCCCGGCGGGTTGTGGGACGATTTCTGTATCTCCAACAAAGAATGACGCGCCGGAGATTCTGGAGATCATACAAAGAAGGCCTAAGCGCCGAAGACAGAAAGCGTGCATTCAAAGTCGCACCCATCTTCGGAGTCGTATCGTCCACCTTCTGGCCACTGTCGGCATGTTCAGATGGGATGATGGTCGTGATGCGCTTTAGAAAGTCCATGCTGAAAACGAGACGAGGGGGAGAAAGGCGATAAGCCCCTGCGTCTTGAAGCTTGAATTGCAAAGACCTCTTATACGAAACTCTCAAACACTTCGGCTGTGTGCCAACGTAAAGGCTTCCTAGGAAATGGGAGCGATTGTATAACGTTAGTTCACACGCCGTATAGCAAAGCTCACATGATGAGCGTACATGGATGGAGGTTGATGCAGGGCGATGGTCACGGGAAGTTTTCTGCCACGAGGCAGTCCGTTGGCGGGTGCAATCACCGCACGGGCGTTTCATGAGAGAAACATGATAGATAGAAAGTTCATACATACATAAAGTCACAATGGATGGTTGCGGGAAAGGAAAACAGTGAGTTTGCGATGTCGAACGAAGAAAAGGGGGAGTCGGAGTACGTAGGGAGTGGACGGCCTCTCAATAACGCTCGGAGACGACAGCGTCACTTCCGCGTTTATTGGAAGCTTCCAGGCGCTATGATGTAGGCAATCACGAGCGCGATTCCTATGAAAGACTGGAGAACAGCCGGCAGATATCGACATCATCAGTCGAATGCGTCAAGTGACGAAGCGTCTAGACATCTAAGTAGATCTCACCAACATTCCATGGCCTAGCCCTCCGTTCGACATCATAGCCTCTCTTGAACCGCATGCCGTCATAAAGTTCTTGTCGGACCTTGCACCTGGGACTTGGTCAGATCGGGAAATGGCCATCTTTAATTCATGTCCTATACTTACAGTTCGCCAGGAATATCGTGGCGGCGATTCGTGTGCGCTCACTAGGATCTAGTAAGAGTGGCACGCCGATTAACCGACAATAACACGGCTTCGTCGGAAAAGACGACGCACCTTCCGCGGAGAGCAGCATGTCCCGCAGCGTCCGACTTTGTTCTGAGGTGAGTGGAGCTTGAGGCGCGTCTGCGGCTGGCCCTAACGAATCTGAAAATCGTTTGCATCTACGATGAGAAAGGCTCGAGAGAGGAAACGCCCACCGGTATATGACCACGTCAAAAGCTCCTTCGCCTCAGAGAAGGCGCGCGTCGGGAGAGACATATGAGCGGGGTGCGTCTTCACGAACGACCAATACGATATGTCCATGTCCCTCTCTGTACGCGGGTTAGCCACGGGCCGAAAATGGGGAACGGTAGGAGATGTACCGTCTTCGGACGACGAGCTGGTCTTCTCGTCGAGGGCGCGAGGGAAGGTGGCTGAGATGACCCTACGCTCGTGGTTGATCCATGAACACGCGTACTCCTCCGCATCTTGGTCCTCGAGCCTCCGAAGCCACATCTCCCACCCGGGCGGCGGGGCCGTCGTCTGAGCCAGATACTGCGTCACACCCTCCAAACGTCCCGACATCCTAAGATCGATATCTGTCACGATGTTCTTCGCTGGATGAGAAAAGTAAACGACGTAGTGGGGCAGACGGTGCATGTGCCAGCCGTTCGCCTCAAAAGGGCGACGATATGAGGAGGAAGGGGCGAGGTCTTTCGTCCTGGTGGATAGACCGTCGGTGTGGGATGGCTTCCTGAGATCGTTGGGTTGGGTCAGAACTACGGTCGCCGAAGAGGGATATCAAACTTACTCGCCCTCGAGGGTGAAAACCTTCGTACCACTGTCATCGTCTCCGTCGTCCATCACAAGCTCAGGTGCCGTTTGGACGGCCTGATTCTTCGGGGGTTCGGAGGATGTTTTCTCACTGGGAGAAGGCGTCGTTTAACCGCTAGAGATGACCCTCTGAAGTGGAACGACGTACGCGCAAGGAGCGTCCGAGACAGCGCTAGACCTCGTCTTATTCTGATTCGCAGGCGGGGGCGGTGGAAAATGGAGACTAAGAGCGTCGTGAGAACAGAGCAGACGGACGAAAAAGACGAAGAACGAACCGTGCTGGACCGGATGGAGTCGCAGAGGCCGACCCAAGAAGACGCAATCTACGTTCGTTGGCACGAAGTCAGCGGGATGCGAACGAACTTGAAGGCTCACCCTAGCGCGTTCTGCGTGAAATCACCTTCGGGAATTCCGAAAAGACTTCCGATTCCGTCCTCTCGTGGATTCTTGCTGGTCCTTCGAGATATAAGACGACCTTGATCTTCACGTGAGTCGTTGCAAGGTAGGACGTCCACAGGGAGGTAGGATATCCACTGCATCTCCCGCCACCCGAAGCTATGGGCTGGAGGACGGTCTCGTGCTACCGGCGCAACGGCATGCTCCTCTTCAACGACGGGCCAGCGGATGTCGGTAAAGTTCGGCAAACAGCCAAGCGACGACGACCGCGCGCATTTGCTCTATCACCTCGAGGTCAGATCGCTTCGGCGCATACAGGCTCAGGTGTACGTACTGATACCCGTATCCTGGGCGCACGGGGACCGAAAAGCCGTCTGCGTCGACCCGAGCCATGTCGCATGGGAGGGCCTCCTGCTCGCGCGTTCTCCGACGACGAGCCCACTTTCTGCCCTGAGGAAGGGTGTCGATCGTCGGAGGTTCTGGGTAGAGATTTTGACGGGAACACATAGCTTTCTTGCTCCGAGTGTGGGATGTCTCCATCGACGGCGTTGGCAATCACAAGCACACGCTTCTTGCGCCTCGTCACGGCTGAGCGTGCCCCCTCACCGCGCTCCGGGTCGTATGCCGTTCTACGCACGTAGCGTATCTGAGTACTCGCGGGATATCTCGGAGATAGTAGACACAACGTACCGTGGCATGGGTAGTGCGTCAACACTTATGGACTTGTGGAGACTGCTCGTCCTACGACGAGTCGAATGCCCATGCACCCACGCCGATGTCCTGTCCATTTCGACTCTCAGGAAAATATCACGGAAGAATTAAAGCGTCCAACTGAAACAAAACAGGAGATGAATGGGGGTATGGTCGCGAACGGAATAGAGGGAATGGGTTATACGCTGAATTCGCGGTCCACGGGGACATTTTATCCACATTGCGATCCGAGAGCGTGGAAGACGCACGGCGGCCTCGCCCATCGCCTCGCCTGTTGCGCATTCCACTTCGAGGCGTTAAGCTTTCTGCCAAAGTCCCTGCCTCGGTGCCTGCAGCACAGGCGATGATGCAATGATCATGGAGAAGAACCCGACTGGACTGACCCAAGACTGGCCAACACCAAATCTGAAGGCGTCATAGCGCCCGTCTGAGGAAGCTAGTTCAAAACAGGGAAGAGTCGTAAGGATTGAGGGGATTCCTCATCTCTAGTTCTTGCGCGTGGTGCACGTAGGTTGTACGTGATACTCAATAGAGCGGAGGACCGGATAAAAGGGAATAAATTGAGAATATTCGACTTCAAAGCACCGACCGCCGAAGTGCCGAAATGATAACATGAGATTACGTGCCGAGACTTGCCGCCCTAACGGGATAATACCGGAGCAGTCCTTTTTTGTCTCCTCGTCTGGCCGTTATTCATGCCCATATGCCCATATGCCCATATCCAAACCCCCTCCACGCTAGTTCGCTCTGATCAGACATCTCTTGCGATGATATCAAGAGGCGGGGCAAGATGACAACCAAGCATGCGATTACACTGCCTCCTGACAAGGAAGGCGCTCAAACTGGGCAGGTTCCTCATGCTTTGTATTCGTTTTCTAACTCTGACGACTGTGTTCCCCGTCTTCTCAGGATCGCACCCAGAGGGAGTTGGCTTCAACACGAACCATAAGAGCATCCAATCCTTGTGTTACCGTCGCCGTTGTCGTGGTCAACTATGGTAAACAATTCTGCAACCCTCACAGTAAACCCAACATGGAAGCCGGATGGGATGCTGCCGGTGGACACAGTCCCTCTAGGTGTGTTTTACGGATATTCTCAACTTTTTGTGTGCTGATGGTCGATACTCGGTCAGACGAACCCAAGTCATCGCGGGCAACGGACGTTTGGACCTCGTATCTGACCCATGCCGACGAACGCGACAAAGCCAGGGTAGAAAGTTGGAAGGGCGACATGGACGGCATTCTTATTTTTGTATGTTCTTCTTACCGCTTCCGTGTCCTCTATCCTGACCTTCTTCGAGTCTGGGCTTTTCTCCGCCGTCACCACCGCGTTCATCGTCGAAACTTACAAGAACCTCCAACCGGACAACGTGGAAATGTCCACTCAGCTACTTGTGCGCGTTGTTGCTGCTCTCGAGCGCACCAACACGACCGCCGTCGGCATTACCCCGGATAGTGGCCCATCGTCAACCATCTCCCTCTGGATCAACGCCCTATGGTTTCTGAGCCTTCTCTTCAGCATCATCTGCGCCATCGCCGCCACCCTCGTCCAACAATGGTCTCGCAAGTATCTTCAACGATGGTCCAGTGCGCGGATCCAGCCAGGCGTCAAAGGGCGCCCCGGGTTCAAGGAACGCACGCGCCTGCGCGCTCGCGCCCATGCTTACTTCTCGGACGGCGTGGACACATTTGGCCTCGTCTTCATCGTCAACTGTATCCCCTTCGTCCTCCACCTCGCGCTCTTCCTTTTCGTCGCCGGGCTGGTCATATTCGCATTCACCATCAACAACCGGCTGGCATGGCTCACGTTGGTCGTCGCCATCGTCCTCATCGTCGCGTACGCGACAGTCACTATCCTCCCGGCCATCGCGCCCTCCTGTCCATATCGCACGCCGCTATCGGATGCCATCCAGCGCGCCGTAGACTCATTCAAGCCTCAGGCCGACAATCCACCCCAAAACGACAAGTCCCATGCCGCGGTCGTGGAGGAGCTCCTCTTCAGGCTCAAGTTCGACAAGTTCATCATCAGTCGCACCCTCGGCATCTGGGCCGCCGACGGCGATCTCACGGACGCGAACCTCGAGGCCCTCTTCCACGCCATGCCGAGCGTCATCCAGCCCGTGCACCAAGAGCGGCCCGAGGAGAGCGTCGAGGCCATGAACGCGCTCCTCTTCGACAAGTTCCGGGTAGGCGGGGAGCTCCCTCGCCTCCTGGGCTCGTGCTTGGCCCCGTTCACGTTCACGGTCCGGTCCTTGCCCAAATCGCGCCTCCTCGAGCTCGAGAAGAAGATGGTGAGCCGGGCCAAGGCGTGCTTGGGGCTCCTGGGCCTGTTCGTCACGGTCGTCGGGCAAGGCCGCATGAACGCCGAGCTGACGCGTGAGATCACCGACAAGTGCATCTACCCCGCGCTGGAGGGGACCACGGCGTTGATCAAGTACAAGACGGTCGACGGCCAGCCTTTGCCTTGGCAGTGGGAGGTGTCGTGCACGACCATGCTTCTCGTCGGGTTCGTCCTCCGCAACTACCACGCCGCCCTCAAGACCGTCGAGCGCGCGCTGGCCACCGACGTCTCCTTCCCACATGGGTTCAACCTGGACGTGCAGGAGTTGTTCAAGATCCGAGACCGCCTTCGCGTCATCCTCCCCGCCTACGTCTCCGAACACCTCGCGAGCGCCTTGGACATGTATATCCCGCCCGACAACCCGCTTTCGGTGCTCAAGGAGGGCCTGGAGAGGAGTCACGATGCGCCGACGTTCCACCAGGCGGCGGAGCTGGCGAGATTCGTGAGCACGGAGCTCGTGCGCGTGAAGGACGCCTACCGCGTCTTCCACCTCACGGTCGACATGATGCGGACGCTCGTGGACTCGCGCCAGCAGGACCTTGAGCGGGAGGAGAAAGACGCCTTCGACGCGATGGCGCTCCCCGTGGACTGGACGGGCGTGAGCGAGTTCGACGACACGGACAGGATCAGGAGCGTCATCGCGCCCATGCTGTTTTCGGAGTCGTCGAGGGCGGAGGCGCGGGATGTGCATGGTGTTTTGGACGCTCCGGAGAGAAACGACGTCGGCCAACTGTATGCGGCGAACCATGGGCTCGTGGACGAGGTCGTCACGCGGAACATGGGCGTCTTTCTTTCGGGCGGGAGCGCTGTTTCTGTGCAGAGTTGGAAGACGGCGGTGAATGCGGAGGCGCCCACTTTGCCTACGTCGAACAGGAATGTGTATTCGAATTCTCCGAGGATGGTGTAGTGCTTACCGTGTTTCGTCTCATGTATCATCTCTAACAAGCCGCGCGCGTCTCGTGGACTGGTCAGTTTCCCTAATAAGATGTTGGTTTCCAAACGGATTCCGAAGCAGTCGGCACAGGAATCGACGGGCGTTTGTCTTCGCCTGCTCGGAACGCGGTGTTGCTGGGGCGTACAGTCGGCTCTCGTTTTCGGTGACCCGCATAATTCTGACTGTCAGCTCTGAGATCGATCTTTGACTCATCCAATGATGTAGGCTCGGGCGCAGTACAGCCCCCGATCCAAGTACACCATCTGTTAAATACCCCGTTCCTCAAGTGCAACCAGGCTCACTCACCCTTCCCTCCGTCGCCAATGCCTACTACCACGGCCATCTCGTGATGAACAAGCTGATAAAACGAGCTCGTCGGAACGCGTTTCTGTCGAGAGCATCAGGTCCCGTCCCGTACACCGACCACCCGGAATATAACAGGGAGGAATTGCTCATCACTGGTATCAACATCCAGGTTGAGAGCGAGACGCACGTATGCTCTTTCTTCCTGTGGTCGCTGGGTATCTTAGTCATTGATGCACACCAGGAGGACAAGCGCACCTCACACGTGAGAGCCATGTTGGCCAGCGGAGCCGATACGCCAGTGAGCATTTACTCCTGCCCTTCCACCTTCCTTGCTGATGTAGATTTTCTTTCGATTGTCGTCCCGCGTACCCCACGCTCGGATAGAAGTACGTATGTCACTCTATCGATATCAGTGCTCTACAGTCTTCTATTTCGGCTCACTGATGCACGGTGACTGGACAGGTCGAAGGAAAAAAGGCCAGATGGAGGTGCATCCTCGAAGTCTGCCTTTGATGCTACAGCGAGAAGCATTTCTGATGCCTATACTGTGATCTCAAGCACCCGGGCCAAGCCTGACATAGCCGGTGTGAGCGCTGAGGACAGAACGGATGTCATCGCTAAATGGAAAGCCACTATCGGCGTCAGCGCGTTACTGGAACCTCCAGTTCGCGTCGTGGATCTCCTCAACGTTGTATCTACGGGGCCGTGGCTTAACGAGGCGAATGAGATGCTCTCGGTACGTCTCTCAGAAATGCAGGTTTTCAACTGACCGATACTTGATCCGGGTAGGCTCTCGTCGATCGCGAGAAAGGTAGAGAGCAGAATGACCTCCGTTTACTTGTCGTTTTATTCGAACTGGTGCGCATACCTCAACTTCGTCCCAGTGTCTTCTCCTTAAGCTAGCTTATCATGATTCTGTCAGGCAACATTGTTCGTCACCATTGGCACGCTAGATCCTAGGGCCGAGAACGCTGTCTTGCTCGCAACTCCCATTGAAGCGATCGTAAATCGTGTCGTTATGCACATGGTGTACATTTGGACCTTTAACGAGTGACTTTTCTTTCTCTTGAAGGATCCCAAAATCTAATTGACACGCAGGGAACTCTATGGCAATGGATCGCCGGGAGCAAAGCTCAGTCAGTTCATACCACATCAGCAACTTAACATATTTAGTTTGGGAGTTTCCACGGGTTTGATGCCCGGTTGCCTTCTTGCGAGGTTCTGCCGAGTTGTCCCGTTAAGGAAGTCCTCGTGAAACTCGGCAACTTCCCGCGCGCGCGTCGGGATTTGCCCGAAGGTTTTATTAGGCCTGCCCTAAAGGCATTTGACCGTGAGACAGTTCACGGGGCACTTCTGCCGCCGCGCCAGCTCACACTCTATGTAGACAACCACCACAACCATCCTCCGTCTTCCCTCCCACCCCCGTCGTCCCTCCCACCCCCGTCACCCTCAACGCCCTTGACGCCTTCGCCGCCCCCGTCACCCTCAACGCCCCCATCACCCTCGACGCGCTCGACACCCTTGCCATCCTTGCCACCCTCGCCACCCTCGCCGCCTTCGCCACCCTCGACGTCTCGTCATCCACGTCACCCGCAACGCCTGCGTCACTCGCAACGCCCTCGACGCCCGCGTCACCTGCGACACTCTTGCTGCCCGTGTCGCTCGCAAGGCCCACATCACCCGCAATGCCCTCGCCGCCCACGTCACCCTCGCTGTCCCCGCCACCCGCAATGCCCTTGCCGCCCCTGTTACCCTCAACGCTCCTGTCACCCCCGTCACCTGCAACGCCCCCGTCCCCCGCAACACCCTTGACGCCCCCGTCTCCTGCAACGCCCGCGTCGCCCATGTCACCTGCGACACTTTTGCCGCCCGTGTCGCTCGCAAGGCCCGCGTCACCCGCAATGCCCTCGCCGCCCACGCCACCCTCGACGCCCTTGCCGCCCACGTCACCCTCGCTGCCCGCAACGCCTGCGTCGCCCGTGTTGCCCTCGCCGCCCGTGTCACCCCTGTCACCCGCAACACCCTCCCACGTTGCCCTCGACGCCCCCGTTGCCCTCGATGCCCCCGTCGCCCTAGCCGCCCCCGTTGCCCTAGCCGCCCTCGCCGCCCTCGACGTCCCGTCACCCGCGACGCCCGCAACACCTGTGTTGCCTGCGTCGCCCGCAACACCTGTGTTGCCCGTGTTGCCCGCAATGCCTGTGTCACCTGCGTCGCCCTTGCCGCCCCTATCGCCCTCACCGCCCCTGTTACCTGCAACGCCCCCCTCACCCCTCACCCCTTCAGCCTTGCCTCGCTCCCGCTGCCCCGCCTTGCTCTCGCCGCCTCGCTCCTGTCACCCTGGTTGCTCCGCTCTGCATTAGTTATATTATGTTATACTATATAGTTGATAATATAACAAGTGTTATCATATCCTTATACATGAGTGATTCTGGTGTACAAGCAAAATAATACTGGAAGTAGCCTGGGTTTGGTATGTATTGTACAGAAGTTTAGTATCAGTTAGCCCCAGTTGAGCCTTGAGTTTCCCAAACCCCCCAATAGACTTGGGTTTCAGACAAGTTCTGGAGTTTGGCTGTTTTGGGTGTTTCGTTGGTTGCTCAACTCAGCAACTCATCAAAACAGACCCCAACTCAATGTGTTATTTTGCTGATGCATTTATTCAGTCTCGCCCTTCACATTTAACTTCAGCAGTCGATTCTGTTTAGGGCATATTATCTCCGCCAAGGAGTCAAACGAACGTATCATTGAATTCCGCCAGCAAATTCACGCTCGAAAATCGGAGCTCCAGCAAATTGTGTCTCAGCGACCGGAGTACACCCTGGCAGGGCGCCTAGAAACATTGGGCCGCATCGACGCGCTGGAGTAGGGGATCCTGGCGGATCCCCGGACTCTACGTCGGAGTATGCCGGCTTAGTCATCATTAGGATAGTCGTATGCACCATGTCGTAGGTTACACAGGGGGATACCATCTGCCTGAGCATCGCTATAGCTCGAGGCTCTCTCGCAGTCTCCGACACCTTGGGCGTGTCCAGCGCATTGACAGATTCGACACGCACAAGTATTTACGTCTTTGGCCACCTACGAAGATGTTTTTTCGAATGTTCTACAGCATCATGACGTGTGCAATGTGCAATACCATCCACAGGAGATATCGATAAGCTACTGAAGAAAGTCGCCATATTCCTCCTCGAGGAGGAAACCAACAACGGAACGAGTACATCAGATGAAAAGGCTCTCGATGTCGACGCAGCTCAGCTAGAAATGCGCACGGATGATAAAGGTAGCAGCAGGAGGCACAGCTGGTCAGGCACGGCAGTCGTCGACGATGATACAATGTCCTTTGATGAAGCTGTTTTTCATGAACAAGTACGAGAAGGTTCAACACCAGGTCTACAATATTTCCCCGAGTAGGCATATCTTTATAATGTCTGATTTGCATCGCTCAATGCGTACCTTTCCAGAACGACGACGACTGCCGATGCACATTGCGTTCCCCCTCAATTCATCGAAACACCTGAATATGGTGGATCTAACAGTTGCTCCAGGTGCGTGATTCTATTCAACTTCGAGGTCTTGGGCTCCTCTCTTATTGATATCATTGATACACAAAAGGAGGGGTATGTGTTGTGTTTTGGCCATGGCGCCACGCGGCACGGGCCATAGATTGTCTCGTAACTTACTATGCCTCCCATTCACCTTTGCCACCTATTCTACTATAGTGCCACATACATGGTGGCTACAGGCCACATCTTCTCTCATGTATATAAGGGCTGCCTTTGAGCCCCGTCTCTCTATTGAATCATCTTCTCTCCGTTCCACTGGTTATATCTCCAATAGGTTATGGGCCCTGGATTCTAACTAGCCAGCTGCAACAAAAACTCAAACAAACCTCAACTTCTGACCTCGCTCCCAACTTCCCTACCGCCCTCCCACACATCTCCCTACCGCTATACACGCTATGGGGACCGACTCTTCCCGCGACGTCTACCACATCGACGCCCTCAATGGGCACGAGGACATGCAAGCATGGGTCGTCAAGATGGAAGACATTTTGACGGACAAGGACCTGTTCGACTACGTTGACGGCACTACCAAGCAGCCCGCTGCATCCGACGCTACTGCACTCAAAACCTGGATCAAGCAGGATCGAAAGGCGCTCTCGGCCATCCGTCTTCGCCTCGGCAAGGTCCCCCTCAGTCACGTACGCACTGCGAAGACATCCAAGGAGGCCTGGGATACCCTCAAGTCGCTTTACGCGCCACAGGGACTCCTCGCCGAGTGCATTGCTGATCGTGCTTTCCGTCGTCAAATCTGCTCCGAGGACACGCCCATCGACAAACACATCGAGACCATGAGCCAGCTCTACACTGACCTCATCACCACCGGCCGCACGGTCTCTGACGCTGACTACGCGTTCACTATCCTCTCATCGCTGCCCGACTCATGGAACTCACTCGTGCGTACCTTTGACCGCAAGGCCCAGTTGAAATCCGTCGACGTCATCTCGCGCGTCCTTGGCGAATACCGACGTGTCTCGTCCCGTGACAGCAATCCCTCATCCACCGCCCTGCTTGCTTGCAACGGGAACACTTCTCGCTCTTCCAAAACCTCGTCCTCCAACTCCAACTCCGGGTCGTGCAACTTTTGCGGCCGTGCTTCGCACTACGAGGCAGACTGTCGTACAAAGAAAGCTGCAAGTGACCGGGCCAAAGCTGGAAGAAAACTAGGCAACAAGCCCACAGGCAAGGCCAACGCTGCCGCCACCGACAACGAGGATGACGACTACACCTTTATCGCCACACAGGACACTCCTGACACACCTGCCGATGCCACTCTCGCTACCGGCCGTATTGGCACAGGGCACTGGCTCCTCGATTCTGGTGTGACATCACACATTGTCTCCGATCGTGCACTTTTCCAGACATACACAGCTACCCCGGGCAAACATGTCCAAGGCCTCGGCAACGCACGCACACCCTCTATGGGGCGGGGTGATGTCTCTATCACCTGCATAGCGAATGACCGCAAGGTCACACTCACCCTGAAAGACGCCATTCATGCGCCAGCCAGCGGCAACAACCTTGTATCGATCTTGCACATCACTGATTCTGGCCTCAAGCTTGTCTTCAACGACAACGGCGTCGACATTCTCTCCCCAAAGAAAAAGCTCGTCGCCTCTGGTAGCAAGGCCAGAAATTTATACGACCTCAATGTCTCTCGCCCCTCGTCAACCGCCGCCTACGCCCACGCTGCATCGGCGCCCCAGAAAAAGGGCACCTGGTCCCAGTGGCACAAGGTTTTCGGCCACCTCTACACCAAGTCTGTCCAGCTCCTCAAGAGCAAGAACCTCGTCACCGGCATGACCGTCGATAAGAAGTCACCCAAAGACGAGCCGTGCGTTTCCTGCGTCAAAGCTAAACAGCATGTCAAGGCATTCTCCCACGCCTCCGAAACCGAAATCGCCAATGTCGGTGACCTCACGCTCTCCGACCTCTTCGGCCCCTCCCGTGTCAAGGGTATCCGGGGCGAACTGTATTTTGTCACATTCACGGATGGCAAGTCTTGTCAGGCCATGGTCTCCTTCCTCAAAAACAAAACCTCCGCTGGCGTAATGGAAAAGTTCGACCAGTACCGTGCCTACATCAAGATGCAGACAGGACGTGATCTCAAGGTTCTTCGTGTCGACAATGGCAGCGAATACATGGGCAAAGACGGCGCTTTTCGCAAGCAGCTTCTCGACCTCGGAATCAAGCTTGAACTCACCGCACCGCATTCGTCATCCCAGAACGGTATCGCAGAACGGCTCAACCGCACCCTCGTCGAGCACGCTCGTGCCATGCTTTTCGAGCACGACCTCCCTATCTTCCTTTGGCCTGAAGCTGTTGCCTATGCCGCCTACCTCCGCAACCGTTCGCCCACTCGCGCCCTGAAAGACAAGACCCCCGAAGAAGCCTTCTCTGGCAAGAAACCCGACGTCTCGCGCCTTCAGGAGTTCGGTGTCAAGTGCTACGTTCTCCAGCAAGACGGCAAGAACCACAAGTGGCAGCCACGCAGCCGCCCTATGATCTTCGTCGGCCTATCCGACAGCTCGACAGCATGGCGCTATTGGGTCCCGAAAACTCGCCAGATACTTACCTCCCGCAACATTGAGTTTCTCGTCACCCCTCGCTCCGTCTCCGAGCCTGTCAGTGAGCCCTCTCCGCTATTCGAGGGGGAGCAGTTTGCCTCTGGCCCAGCTACATCCTTAACTACGCCTGCCAATAATGACGAACCCACTCCAAGCACTCCTACAACATCCTCATCCGAACGACCATCCATGCCAGAGCCATCCACCACTGATCCCATCACTGTCACAGATCGCTCCATTTCTCTCTTCGTTTGCAGACCTCGTACACGCGACACGTCACGGCACATGACTTTCCTTCGCATCACATACCCCAACAACGTCATTGCCCGGACTTCCGAACGGGGTTCCGCATTCTTATCTATGACATCACTGCTCCGGACTTCCGTCCTCCGCCCCATGACCCCTTTCTTATTGTTCCCCCCCACTCGCACCACTATCGCATCGCATCGCATCACTGTTCCCACTTGTATATAAGGACAGCATCTCTTTTCCCTTTTCCTTAGACTGTCTATCTCGTCATACGGTACTGTAGTGCACGTTGCACTACCCTAGGCCTGACACTCTCGAATCCATCTGTTCTCTCCTGCTTCTCTCATCATCGCGACTTAGGCGGCTCCATCGGTCTCATAAACTGTGTTTCTGACACCTGGACAGTCTACCCTACGCCTACCTCGCACCCCTCTCCCCTATACCTCCCTCGCCGTCTCTACGACGTTAAAAACCCCCACCCTGGAACCCACCGCCAAACCGATCTTTCTCACCTTCAATCTCCAAGCATTCAACCCTGATCGCAACGCCCCCTTCCCCTGGCCCCGAGCAAACACGGCCACTGTCGATCGTATACGAGCCCTTGAACTCCTCTGTAGGGAACATACCTGGAAGGTCCACGGAGTCAATTGCCGCATATACAAGTGGCACTGGAATCACGATCACGGTAGGCAGACAATCCTCTGCCTCTATGCTCGTGTCGTTGCGTGCTTTGACGTAGATCGGAACCGGTTCGAGTTCTCGATTCACTCCCCCACCTGGCACACCTGTTCGAACACCCATCTACCTCCATCGATCATCCGACACAACTTCCCCACCGTCTACAATTTTGCAATCCCCACACCGG
Source organism: Amylostereum areolatum (assembly GCA_012932865.1). Lineage (NCBI taxonomy): Eukaryota > Fungi > Basidiomycota > Agaricomycetes > Russulales > Stereaceae > Amylostereum > Amylostereum areolatum. The sequence goes on along the minus strand of SAXG01000063.1, from coordinate 139,374 downwards.
AATCCACCCCGTGTTTGTATCTGTCTACCGTCACCAAGAACAGGCAAACACCATGGATCACGCTCAAGGTCAAGCTGATCGGACAAGTTACCAAAAGAGAAATCGACGCAGACGCGCTGCTTGATAGCGGCGCAGAAGGAATTATCCTGAACTGAAGCTTCGTTGAACGCAAGAAGCTTACCACAAGAAGACTAGAAAACCCATTCCCCGTGCATAATGTGGATGGCACCGAGAACATCATGGGCTGGGTACGCGACACAACGACCCAGCGGATCCGGATATACTCGCAAGATTCAAAGGCATACCATGAGGAAGAAGCTGAGTTCTTCATCACCGACATCGGCGATCATGACATGATCCTTGGAACAGACTGGCTCGACGAGCACAATCCCACCATAGACTGGCAACGAGACCGTGTTGACATGCTCCGCTGCCCTCCCTCATGCACTCTGTCCAAACCTCCTGTGACAAACCTCGCAACCAAGCCACGGAAACCATCATCGATCCAATCGCAGTGTAAGGTTGAAGCAGGTAAAACCCGAGGACACCTCTCGTTCTGGACAATCCCTTCCCAGAGCCGACGTATGTGTCCTGGACCCCAGTCCCCACTTATGTCATTCCTGCACACAGAGTCAAAGGTGTTCACGTTCGCACGGTCCATCGCTCCCCTCTACCTGCACGGCTCTTCACTGAAGATGACGACGAGCGGCCCATGGTATTCCGAGACTGGGAGATCAATGGACTACGCCGCGCTGGAATCCTCCCCGAAACCGATGATTCTAATCCAGATGCAGTACCCATCCGCGCGGGCTTTACAAAAGCGCAGGAGCTTGCAGAGCATTCAAAAGAGAACGCACGCCCGCAAACCTTCGAAGACTTAGTCCCCCCCTCCGTACCGCGACTTCGCGTCTGTATTTGACAAGAAAACCTCTGAGCGACTTCCTGACCGACGACCATGGGACCATGCTATCGACATGAAAGACGGCTTTGAACCCAAACTGTGCAAAATCTACCCCCTCTCACCTTCCGAGCAGATCGAACTCGACACCTTCCTCGACGACCACCTGAAGAAGGGCTATATCTGCCCATCGAAGTCACCTCAGGCGAGTCCGTTCTTCTTTGTGAAGAAAAAGGATGGAAAGCTGCATCTTGTACAGGACTATCGAGAATTAAACAAGGGCACTGTCAAGAATGAATACCCCTTGCCACTGATCTCTGAAATTGTCGACCGTCTCAAAGGTGCAAAGATCTTCTCAAAGATGGATGTTCGCTGGGGCTACAACAATGTCCGCATCAAGGAAGGCGACGAGTGGAAGGCTGCATTCAAGACGAATCGCGGTCTCTTTGAACCTACGGTGATGTTTTTCGGACTTATGAACTCCCCTGCAACATTTTAGGCAATGATGAATGAACTGTTCAAGGATCTCATCGACTCGGGCAAGGTCATTATCTACATGGATGACATCTTGGTGTTCACTCGCACCATGGACGAACACCGTGCCATAGTGCGGCAGGTTCTGCAACGTTTGCAAGACAACGACCTTTTCCTCAAACCGGAGAAATGTGTCTTTGAGCAAGACTCCGTTGAATACCTTGGACTCATCATCTCGCATGACAAGATTGCTATGGACCCCGTCAAGGTGGCAGGTATTCAGGACTGGCCGACACCACGAACGGTCAAAGATGTGCAATCCTTCCTCGGCTTTGGCAACTTCTACCGACATTTCATCAAGGACTTCTCCAAGGTTGCACGACCCCTATTTGACCTGACAAAGAAGGACTGCACATGGGACTGGTCGACGGCCTGCCAAACTGCGTTTAACGCACTGAAAGCTGTGTTTACTTCCTCCCCCGTCTTGGTCATGCCTGACCCAAAGAAGCCTTACCTCGTTGAAGTCGACGCCTCGGACTTTGCTACTGGAGGTATACTCTCGCAGAAAGGCGACAACGGCCACTGGCATCCAGTGGCGTATCTGTCCAAGGCCCTATCGGAACCGGAATGTAATTACGACATCTACGACAAGGAGCTACTCGCGATCATCCGTGCGCTCGAAGCCTGGCGCCACTACCTCGAAGGCGCCCCCGACACCGTCGAAATCTGGACAGATCACAAGAATCTGGAGCACTTCAAGATGGCACAGAAGCTGAGCCTCCGACAGGCACGTTGGGCTCTATTCCTCACTCGATTTGACTTCTCGCTCGTTCACAAACCAGGAGTATCCCATCGCCTGGACCCGATGTCTCGACGACCCGATCACAAGGATGGTGTTGAAAATGACAACAAGGAGCGCGTCTTGCTTGACCCCAAGTACTTCCAGGTACGTGCAATGAGGCCAGGAGAAGTAACCTCCCTCGGCGATGTCAAACTCCGACGGCGTATCCGCGACTGCAAGACCAAGGACATCGAGGTCGTTCAAGCCCTGGACGCCATCTTATGAAACGGACCACGTACACTCGTCAAGAACCTTCAAGAGTGGAACTACGAAGAAGGCCTGGTCCTGTTCAGAGGAAAGGTATATGTCCCTGCAGACGACGAGTTGCGACGTGACATTGTCAAAATGTACCATGAATCGCCCCTGGCTGGACACCCTGGTCGCTTCAAGACTTACGAACTTGTGAGTCGTGAATATTGGTGGCCTGGCATGTCTGTCTTTGTCCGCAACTTCGTAGCAGGATGCGCAACCTGCCAGTCGACGAAGACACAGAGCAGCCGACCCCACGTCGACATGATCCCGAACGAAGTACCCGATCGACCATTTGGCGTCATCTCTACCGACTTCATTGTCGAGCTCCCTGACTGCGAAGGCTATAATGCCGTCAATGTCGTGGTCGATCGCCTCACCAAGATGGTGGTTACCACCCCATGCACGACAAAGATCACCAGCGACGGCACGGCCGACATCCTCTTCGACAAGGTATATCGACACTACGGCTTAGCAGACAAGATCATCTCGGATTGTGGACCCCAATTTGCTGGACAGGTGATGCGTACACTCAATGAGAAGCTTGGGATCAAGTCCACTCTCAGCACGGCATATCACCCCCAGACAGATGGCCAGACTGAACGTGAAAACCAGAACCTCGAACAGTTCCTGCGAGTATTCTGCAACTACCAACAAGATGACTGGGTGAAGTGGTTGCCCTTCTTCGAGTTTTCTCACAACTCTCGCACCCATGCAGCTACTGGAAAGGCTCCCTTTGAAGTCCTCTATGGTTTCCTCCCCAAGATGTACCCATCCATAAACCCGTCCTCAAAGGTCCCTGCAGTTGAAGAACGCCTCCGTCAACTTGAAGAAGTACAACAGGAGATCAAGGCCAGCCTCGCCCTCGCATCAGACTTGATGAAGCACTACAATGGCGACACGGTCAGCAAATCAACGCAGTTTGCCGTCGGAGACAAAGTATGGCTAGAAGGCAAGAATCTGAAGACGACGAGACCAAAAGCTAAGCTCGCCGCCAAACGATTTGGACCCTTTGAAATCATTGACGTCATCAGCCCAGTCAACTGCCGCTTGAAGCTGCCGAAGACGTGGTGAATCCATCCAGTCTTCCATGCCTCGTTGCTCACCGCGTACAAGGAGACAGCCGCTCACGGGCCAAATTACGAACAGCCGCCACCAGACCTCATTGCCGATGAAGAAGAATACGACGTTGAAGACATTGTCGACTCCAAGCCAACTCGTAACAAGAAAGGTATTCAGTACCTCGTCAAGTGGGCCGGCTATCCCGACTCTGAAAACACCTGGCTCCCGTGTTCATCACTCTCAAAGGTTACCAACATGATTGACGCCTTCCACAAGCACCATCCAAATGTGCCCCGCCCTGTGCATTCCCTCGGCATCTCCTTCGACGATTTTCTCGCATCCACCCTTGCAGATGACATCGCGCTCCAGGCGAAAGCGCGTCTTAAAGGGGGGGTAATGTCACGGATCGCTCCATTTCTCTCTTCGTTTGCAGACCTCGTACACGCGACGCGTCACGACACATGACTTTCCTTCGCATCACATACCCCAACAACGTCATTGCCCGGACTTCCGAACGGGGTTCCGCATTCTTATCTATGACATCACTGCTCCGGACTTCCGTCCTCCGCCCCATAACCCCTTTCTTATTGTTCCCCCCACTCGCACCACTATCGCATCGCATCGCATCACTGTTCCCACTTGTATATAAGGACAGCATCTCTTTTCCCTTTTCCTTAGACTGTCCATCTCGTCATACAGTACTGTAGTGCACGTTGCACTACCCTAGGCCTGACACTCTTGAATCCATCTGTTCTCTCCTGCTTCTCTCATCATCGCGACTTAGGCGGCTCCATCGGTCTCATAAACTGCATTTCTGACAATCACATCCTCTCCACTATCACCTGTCACCCCATCTCCTTCACGCATCCCAGTTCGATCCGCACGCATCGCCAATCAAGGTCCCCCACTCGACTTCCGTGCCATCAACAATCCTCAAGTTCGCAACAAGATCGGTGTTCGCGAATGGCAACATCAGGTCCCCATTCACTCACCAGACTCTGCACACCTCGCCGCCAATGACGGCCATGACAACGACGACGGTGTCATTGCGTATGCTTATGCCTCTGCCTCCGACACCTTTCCCGATGATCCCCGAACACTCGCCGAAGCCAAAGCCCGCTCCGACTGGCCCAAGTGGAAGGAAGCCATGGATGCTGAAATAGCTCAGCTCAAACGCGCCGGGACATACCGCAAGGAAACACTGCCCGCCGGTCGCTCCCCCGTCGGCTGCAAATGGGTTTTTTCGAACCAAGCGCAAGGACGGCCAAGTTGTCAAATACAAAGCACGCCTCGTCGTGCAAGGTTTCTCTCAGATTCCGGGTGTCGACTTCTTTGAGGTGCACTCTCCCGTAGTTTGCCTTGAAACTCAATGCACTCTCCTTGCCATCGCTGCGGCACTCGACCTTGAAGTCCACGTCATGGACATTGTCAGCGCCTACCTCAACGGTGACCTAAAAGAAGAGATCTACATGAAGCAAGCCCCGGGCTATGAGGATGGCACCAAGGCAGTCCTCCGCCTCCTCCGCACTTTATACGGTCTCAAGCAATCTGGGCGCGCATGGAACATCAAGCTCAATGAAGCTTTCGAGGAACTCGGCTTCACACGCCTCGATGCTGACTCCTGCGTCTACATCCGTGTCTCTGGCTCACACCTCTGGATTGTTGCTGTCCATGTCGACGACATGACAGCCCTCGCTTCGTCACCCAAGGCCATGGATCAGCTCAAGGGGGAGATAAAGGCCAAGTTCGAGATCTCCGACCTCGGTGAGATTAAACAAGTTGTCGGCCTCGAGATCACTCGCGATCGTGCGGCTCACACGCTCACAGTCTCACAAGAGCAATACATTCAGCAGATCATTGACCGCTTTGGCATGACCAACACAAAACCCGTCTCTACGCCGCTCGACCATCACATTGCTCTCGCCAAACGTTCGGACGGTGTCGAAGACCCTGAGCTCCGTCGCAACTACCAGGCCATTATCGGATCCCTCATGTACGCTGCCATCGGTACCCGGCCTGACATCGCATTCGCCGTACAAGCCCTCAGCCAATTCTCGTTGAACCCCGGACCCGAGCATTTCACTGCCGCTAAACACGTCCTACGTTATCTCAAGGGCACGCTCGACTTTGGTATCACTTACGGTGCATTCAACAGCGATGACGCGTTCGAACTCGCCGGCTACTCCGATGCCGACTGGGGCAGCAACCTGGATGATCAGCGCTCAACTTCAGGCTATGTCTTCCACCTCGCTGGCGGACCAGTCTCCTGGAGCTTGAAGAAACAACCTTTGGTAGCGCTCTCAAGCATGGAAGCCGAGTACATGGCCGTCAGTCACGCCGCCCGTGAAGCCATATGGCTCCGCCGCCTCCTCGCTGAACTCGGACTCGACCAAGCCACACCGACCACGCTCAACGTCGACAACCAAGGTGCCATCGCCTTCGCTTCAAACCCTGTTTTCCATGCACGAAGCAAACATATCGCTATTCGCCACCACTTCATCCGGGACTGCATCGCCGCGAACGACATTAACGTGGTTTATTGTCCTACGGACCAGAACGTCGCCGACGCACTCACCAAATCGCTCCTACGCCCCAAGCACTGGGATCTACTCGAAGGATTAGGGATGACCCGTGCCTAGTCGAGGGGGAGTGTTGTGTTTTGGCCACGGCGCCACGCGGCACGGGCCATAGATTGTCTCGTAACTTACTTTGCCTCCCATTCACCTTTGCCACCTATTCTACTATAGTGCCGCATACATGGTGGCTACAGGCCACATCTTCTCTCATGTATATAAGGGCTGCCTTTGAGCCCCGTCTCTCTATCGAATCATCTTCTCTCCGTTCCACTGGTTATATCTCCAATAGTATGGATGTCCTACTTTCAAGATCAAGGAAGCGAGATACTACTCTGAACTCACTAACATCGAGTACCAGTCTGGGTCGAGGGTAAGCTGCGTATTGAATTTTAACACAAAGTGCCCCAGCTGATATCATTTGGAGGGTGAACAGGGTGACGGCAGTACATGGCAGTGTGGACTCTTCATCTGGCCTAGATCTGGAGGCTTTATTGGGAGGATCTGGTGTGGTCTTGTATCACCGAAGGGGCTCAATGGACATTATCAAACACCGCGAACAACAACAAGAATTATGAGGATGGCAAGTCCACCATTTACCCAGTAATTCGGTTTATTTCTCGCATGTGTCGCCGGCAGTGGTGACCGATATAGACCTGCGCGTAGGCGACGCGTTAGACAAGGTGCAGAAATACGTGGAGGATACAGATCGCCTTCCGGAAGGATGGGAGATGTGGATCCGGGTGTCAGCAGACATAAACAGGTTCTTCGCTCCGGAATGCCTGTGGATCAACCACAGTAAGCGTGAAGTATCAACCGTGATACCTCAGCCACTCCTCGACAGCCCTTTTGTAGATGTTGCACACAATCAATCCCGTGAGTCGTGACTCTTTTGATGTTCGAATTTGTCCTCGTTACTAGCGATACCACAAGGCGTCGAAATGGCCCACAAATACTGGTCTTTTGTCGAGTCGCACCCACTGCATATCTCCCTTCCAGACTGTGCACACATGGATGCGACGGGAATACTGTGCCAGTGGCTATCAAGTCATGGCCAATCATTGCCCTTCACTCAAGACAAATGCCTGGAACTGATCAACGTACTTGCCTCGTACAATGGTGCGCTTTTTGTGCACTCTGACGACATCCAACTTTCGATCATCCCACATGACAGGTTTGTCAAATTCTACCCCGCATGCGCGCATAATCGCAAGGATCTTCCTCAGGAACTGTAAGTTCTGAACTCAGTTTTCATATCGACTTCTTCCCCATTTCTACACCGTGATTCGGTCAATGACACTTATTGTTTCGCATAGGCAACGCAACCATGGGATGTGTGAAGGACGGCGCATCTTGGGGGCCTGGGACGGACGAAGCCGTCTGGAAACCAGGACGAAGGTCCATCAAGTTGGTCGCGGTCGTGCTGGTGAGCTGTTCACCTTCGCGAGACTTGGTGCATGATGCCCATATTCATCATCATACGATGCACAGATGAGTGCGATCATCTTCGTCATTCTTTCTTCTGTTTCATAAGCTGGAATCAAGTCTAGTAGTGTGCATGTTCTATGCCGGCGTATCTCTTACTAGTAAAGGACATATTAATACCATACCTAAGGACCTTTCGTCACGACTCGGAGTTATCATGAGGGTGACCGTTTTCTACTCACCCAGATAAGAGGCGAGCGTAGAGGTGACGTCTCGGTGAGGGAGCCACGGTGGTGCAGAGTGGCGCGGGCAGCGTGAGTCTAAACGTCTACATAAGCGGCTGTGTGTCAAGCGGACTGGGAACGAGTCTACGAAACGATGTCCTAAGGTAGACGACGGCCAAACTCCACTACATCACGTGGTCTACATTGTCACGAACCACCGAAAAGCGTTACATTTGAGAATACAGACTCCTTGAAAGCAGAGTGAGCCAAATGAAAAAGACCAAACCCACGAGTATGATTTTAGAAAAGGTTTGGTCTTTCCCATTTAGCCAGAAGTTGAATGAGCATGCTTGAATTCGAGGAGAACTGTCTGGATGAAGCCGAAAAATAAACTAGAATTACGGTGCCGCTGAACGGCGCGTCGTGGCAGTCCTCGAGTCCTATCCCGGTGCCCTCCTCCTATCTCAGCCCCCCAGAAGCACTTGCTTTCATCCTTCCCGTCCCATCTATCCATCATCATGGGTACCAAACGTGCCCGGGCATTCACCACCATCCAAAATTTTCCTTGGTGGCCAAACGGCGTCGGGATCATGATAGTCCCGACGCGGGAGAGGGCTCGTTACGCGTTAAGTCCTTTGATGGGACTTATACATCACGGTCACTGCTCTGTCACCGGGTCGTCACGTAGTGTCACAAGTGGTGGTGTTTGGCCGTCGTCTACCTTATGATGTCGCAGGATGTCGCTGAGCTTTCTTGAAATTCTCCGTTTCCCCAAGTTTCCCTTCTTCCCGTTTGGGTTTTCCCATCCATCAACCACGCATACCGCCATTTTTTCTACACGTCCCTCCGTAATTTCACCAAGACATAGCCGAAGTGGGCTCAGCAAGCTTGGCCAGTCAACAACGTCACAGTGACCCCAGGTCGGATGCTTTCTGCGGAACCAGTACTTATAGGTACGTCGTACAGGCATTTACTTCCTCCCTATGGTGCGCTGATGGACGTTCCCTGGTCAGGTAAACTGCGTATGATGACAGTCTGGGCATTGTATCACGAACGAGAGCAGACTAGGGTGGAAAGTCGGAAGGACGACATGGACAAACTCGTCCGATCCCTGTGCGTTTCTCGGCGTGTTTCCTCTTTTTTTTGTCCTGACATGCTTCAGCTCCGGTATCTCTTTTGCTGTCACCTCAGCGTTTCTCGTCGCAACAAATCCCAGTACGATGACGACCAAATTTCCACGAAGCTCTTCGTTCGCGTCGCGCGACGTTATTTCATACCTCCTCTCGAAAACGTTCCCAATACCGCAACGGTTGGTCCCACCCCCGAGGAAGGCTCATCTTCGAGCATTTCTATCCGGATTAACGGTTTATGACTCTCCCACTTCAACCATCACAACATCCATGCAAGCTTCCCAAGACATGGTCCAGCGCACACACCCAACCAGCGTGGTCACCCGAACTTCATCGAATGTACACCACGCTCAGGCCTCCTCGATGGCGCAGGGACTTCCATCGCCTTGATTGACGACTACTTCCTGTCGTTCTCCAACCCACCCTTGTCCCATTTGGTAGTCAAGACACGGGGATCGTCGTCACGATCTCCACGCTCGTTCACCATTTTCCCAACCTCACCATCACCATACCGCGCTCCTCTACCAGGCGCCGTCAGGGACGTCGTGTTCACAATCCATCCCCACGCCAGCAACGCCCGCTCATAACCGATGGTGGTGACCGATATCCTCCTCACCCTCATATCGAATATCTGCGACTCCGACCGCGACCTCGCGGAGCCAGCCTCACAACGTTCCTCCACGACCCCGTCCAGGATGAACGCTTATGAAGAGACCAATTGTTCCGTCAACGCGCCTCAAGAACAAGATATGGTTCATGCTTCCATAACTCCTGTACGCGTGGACAGATTCCATCCACGGCCCGGCACTCGTGAAGTCACACCTTTCCTCGAGCGTAATACGAAGGTGGAGAACCGGGCCAAAGCGTGCTTAGGGCGCCCTAGCGTTCGTCGTCGTCGTCGGGCAAGGACACTTGATTACAAGAGATCACGGGCAAGCACATATACGCCGCGTTGGAGACTTCATGGCGGCGTTGGGGCACCTCGCAGACGACGTTCAACCCTTTTCCTGAAAATGGGAGGTGTCGTATACGCAAAATCTCCTTGTGGGTTCATCCTCGGAACCCATGTCGCCCTCGAGACCGTGGAGCCCCCGCTGGATTCCAACGCCCCCTTCCCAAGCAGTTTCGACCTAACGCGCAAGATTGTCCAGGATCCGCGACTGAATGCCATGGAGATTCCGGGCAATCTGCTTTGGGTGCTCAAGAAGGGTCTCGAGGGGTGCGACGACGACGAAGACGCGCCGGCCTTCCATCGGGCGGCAGAGTTGGGGAGGTCGGTGGAGGACGTATATTGCGTTTTCTGCTTCACGGTCGACATAGCGTCAGCGCTCGTGGACTCGCGTCAGCTTGCAAGACCTTGAGCGGGCGGATAAAGGCGGATTCGATGCTATGGTGGTCCTCGAGGACTGGGACGACGTGGGCGACTGCGATGGCAAGGAGCCGAGGACAGGGTTGGGAACATCGTTGCGCCCGTGCTGCTGTCAGCGCTAGCAACGTCGGGAAGCGGCGCGGAACATGTCTTCTTCGTCTGAACAAAGAGGTCATTTCGGAGCAGGGTGGGAACACGGCGGTGGAGGCGGAGACAGAAGTCGGGATGTGCATGTCGTCCACGTCGAGAAGTGATGGGTATTCGAGTCCTTCAACGGGAGTAGTGCCAGGTGGTTTACATTTCTTGACTTTTAATCTTTGGATCTGTCGTAATGGATACAACGTTGTACTATAGTTCATGTTGTGCTTTGCGATGCGATTGTCATTTGCGATGGCGGAATCCCTGCAAGATCTGCTTTCATTGGATCGATAAGTGTACCGTAGCCCGTGTGCACAGGTAACGGCACAGGCTCAGCGCTCAGCCGCCATTGTTTTAATTTAGATTTCGGAGCGCCGCGTCAACCACGTGCTAAGAATTGGGCTGTGTCCTCGACTCCTCGTCGACGGTCGCCCTCGCCTCGTGTACTTAGTTGTCGTCCTCATACTCTATCGTTCGACGTCTGCATTACCCATCCACTCTCACCAAGATATCATGAAAAGGATCAGAACACGCTTTCGCAATGTGTTACCGTCCTCGAAAAGACCAGACTCTACGAGAGCAAGCGAGGACAGTCCTACACCAACCCAAACATCAGCGGATGCCGAGGTATGTCCACTGTCTTCCCGAGAGTCGAATGCTCCGTCTAAAGATGTGTACGAGCCCCCTTCTCTGGGTGCGACGGTACGTGCTCGATTTCATCCTCCTTTCTCAACTCCAACAACCCGCCAGGAACGAGGAAGGATTGACACTGCATCTTCACCGCCGTTAAATCGAACCAGCCTGGTACTTGATTCGCGCACCGAGATTCCACACGCCATCGGAGAATCAGGCGACACGAGTAGCGTTATGGCGGCCGCGGATAGGACGACTGGCGACCTTGTGCCAACCGCGTTTCGGAAGGACCCCTGGGACAGTGTGGTCGAAAATATGAAAACTTTTGCATCGTTCGTTGACGGCATCGCAGAGGTATATTCCAATGGATATCGTCCAACTAATACTTATTCATTTTAATTGTCAGATTCACCCATACGCGAGAATTGCGCATAGCGTACTGAGTTTCACCAAGGTCAGCTTTTGTACACCCTCAAGTTTTGATGTAAATATCGAGATAACAGAATACTAGAAGCCCATCCTCTCCCAAGATTTCACGGACAAGTCTGTGCAGAAGCTTCTGGTGACCATAAGCGAGGCCCTCGCACAAGTGCAATTAACAGGAAACATCAACGATCCCCGCAAAGATATCCTTCGACGCATGACGCAGCAAATCATCGAGTGCATATATTTCATCCGGAACTACGCCCAAGAAGGGAATTCTTGTAAGCTTGCTCTCCATCCACTACGAGGCCTGTTCTAAAGAAGCTCCCAATCCAGGGAGTCGGACTAGCAGTGGTATTGATTCCAAGGTAGATGACCAAGTTACCGAATACACGGCAAGCATAGCCGAGCTCAAACGCGCATTCATGGAGCAAGGGGTCTTGCGCCGCACCGAGCTAACCACATCCCGCATCTCAGATAGTCTCGATGAATTAGGTATGTAGTCTTGCTATATACTTTATTCCCCCCTTCGAATGATCATAAGGATGCCTGACGTTGTGTGTTGGCTGTTTTAGATATGGACGCACAGGTGACGAAGCTGCCCTACGCTCCTGGCGCCGGAGTGAATACCACGAGACAATGTCTTCCGGGCACCCGCGTCCGTACTTTGGATCGCCTTGCGGGATGGATCAATGACCCAACGGGCAGTCGTGTTCTCTTCCTCTTTGGGGGAGCAGGAACGGGCAAGTCCGCCGTAGCACACACCATTGGACATCGCTTCCACCAACTACGCCGACTTGGGTCATTTTTCTGTTTCGATCGCATGGATGTAACGAAGCGTCGCCCGGAATTGCTACTGAGCAGTATCGCCCGCAATCTCGCGCAATCAGACCCTGCTTACAAGAGAGAATTGGCGGGTGTTCTCCGTGACCAGCACTCACTCGCTGATACACCCGACATAATATCCCAATGGGAGAATCTCATTCTACGGCCAACACAGCACATGACCCCCATTGGACCCATCCTGATCGTCATAGACGCTTTCGACGAAAGCAATCCTGGCATCTCTCGGGAACGCCTTCTTGAAATTGTCACACACCGTATGGAGGAGTTACCCGGTTTTTTCCGTATCCTTGTCACATCTCGTCGAGAAGCCGATATCATGGATGCGATGCACGGGAGCACCTCGGTTGACTGCGTGGACTTGGACGATGAAGTGGGGGAGGCTAGGGAGGATGTTGGAGTTTACATCCGTCATAGGTTCTTCCAGGCTGGTCGCCATGAAGAGCATCTGCCCACTTCGGACTGTCAACGGCTTGCGGATGAGGCCGATGGGTGGTGGCTGTGGGCACACATCGCCTGCGAAGTATTGCTGCACCCTTTGACGGGAGGATTGACGTTGAAAGAGCGCTTCGACCGCCTTCTCAGCCCTATCCACACTGTCCTTCAACCAATCGACGCGCTGTATATTGGGATCCTTGGACAAGCTTTCGGCCATGATGATGACGATGATGTCATGTCCCGATTCCGCTCCGTCATGGCGCAGATCCTCAGCGCTTCAACGCCGTTATCCATCAACTCTCTCGGCGAATTACGTCGCGGCGGGAGGAGTGTCTCTGTGGACGAGATTAGCCCCGTCGTACGACACTTGGGTTCCCTCTTCTGCCGCGATGTCGCAAACGACCTTTATCCCATTCGACCATTGCACAGGACCTTCTACGACTTCCTCGCGGACATAAAGCGCAGCGGTAAATGGCACGTCGATCGAAAAGGTGGAGAATCGGCCGTCACGTGTCTTGGCTCAATCCGACTCATGAACTTGCACCTCCATTTTAACATCTGTGGGCTCGAGACATCCTACATTCGAAACCGAGACGTCCCTGATCTCTTTCGCCGCCTCAATGCTAGCTGTGCTCCTTCCGTCCTTTACGCTGCATGTCACTGGCAGGACCATCTTCCTGGCGATCTTGACGACTCCGCCGTTCAGGCTGAAGTTCAGGACTCCCTTCAAATATTCTTTTACAACAAATTCCTCTTCTGGCTGGAGCTGCTAAGTCTGCTGGGGGAAGCCAACCGGGCGCCTCATGCGTTGCGCACCACTAAAGAGTGGCTCAAGGTATGTCAATTTCAAATATTCACGCATGCCCCCCGATGCACCGTATCTGATCAGTAGGCTGTTCGACAGAACCGCCAGAATTCCGAACTGTTGGCATTCGTATCAGATGCAGGACAGTTTATCCGCCAATTCGGCGGGCTGATTGCAGAATCTGCGCCTCATATCTACCACTCCGCTATACCTTTTTCGCCGACATCTTCCATGTTGCGCAGCCACTACATAACCAAGTTGCAACACATTCCAAGCATACGAAATCAGGGTTCTTCATGGGCAGCGTCACGGAATCTGCAAATGGAAGCGGGACGTGAAAGACATCGAGGACTTCGAGGGACCAATCCTGTCGCTCTTTCTCCCGACGGGATGCATATCGCGTCTGGCTCGAAAGACTCGGCCATCCGCCTCTGGCTTACTGAGACCGGTGAGGCGATCGGTGCACCCCTCAGAGGCCACACAAGCAGGGTCAACTCTGTCGCGTTCTCTCCAAGCGGGCGGTGTATTGTGTCCGGTTCGGACGACTCGACCATCCGCCTTTGGGATGTGGAAACCGACCACGCAATCGGTGCACTCCTTGAAGGTCACACAAGTGGGGTCAACTGCGTCGCGTTCTCTCCAGACGGGAGGCGCATCGTGTCTGGTTCAGACGACTTGACCATCCGCCTTTGGTCTGCAGAAACCGGCGAAGCAATCGGCGCACCCCTCAGAGGTCACAAAAGCGGGGTGAACTCCGTCGCGTTCTCTCCAAGCGGGAGGCACATCGTGTCCGGTTCGGACGACTCGACCATCCGCGTTTGGTCTGCAGAAACCGGCGAAGCAATCGGCGCACCCCTCAGAGGTCACAAAAGCGGGGTGAACTCCGTCGCGTTCTCTCCAAGCGGGAGGCACATCGTGTCCGGTTCGGACGACTCGACCATCCGCGTTTGGTCTGCAGAAACCGGCGAAGCAATCGGCGCACCCCTCAGAGGTCACAAAAGCGGGGTGAACTCCGTCGCGTTCTCTCCAGACGGGAGGCACATCGTGTCTGGTTCGGACGACTTGACCATCCGCCTTTGGTCTGCAGAAACCGGCGAAGCAATCGGCGAACCCCTCAGAGGCCACACAAGCACGGTATGCTCCGTCGCGCTCTCTCCAGATGGGAAGTATATCGTGTCTGGTTCGGCGTACTGGACCATCCGCCTTTGGTCTGTGGAAACCGGCGAAGCAATTTTAGTACCCTTTAGAGGCCACGAAAGCGGTATGAACTCTGTCGCGTTCTCTCCAGACGGGTGGCATATCGTGTCCGGTTCGGACGACTCGACCATCCGCTGTTGGTCTGCGGAAACCGGCGAAGCAATCGGCACACCCCTTGAAGGTCACACAAGCTCGGTCAACTCCGTCGCGTTCTCTCCAAGCGGGAGGCATATCGTGTCTGGTTCGGACGACTCGACCATCCGCGTTTGGTCTGCGGAAACCGGCGAAGCAATCGGCACACCCCTTGAAGGTCACACAAGCTCGGTCAACTCCGTCGCGTTCTCTCCAAGCGGGAGGCATATCGTGTCCGGTTCGGACGACTCGACCATCCGCGTTTGGTCTGTGGAAACCGGCGAAGCAATCGGCGCACCCCTCAGAGGTCACAAAAGCGGGGTGAACTCCGTCGCGTTCTCTCCAAGCGGGAGGCACATCGTGTCCGGTTCGGACGACTCGACCATCCGCGTTTGGTCTGCAGAAACCGGCGAAGCAATCGGCGCACCCCTCAGAGGTCACAAAAGCGGGGTGAACTCCGTCGCGTTCTCTCCAGACGGGAGGCACATCGTGTCTGGTTCGGACGACTTGACCATCTGCCTTTGGTCTGCAGAAACCGGAGAAGCAATCTGCGCACCCCTCAGAGGTCACAAAAGCGGGGTGAACTCCGTCGCGTTCTCTCCAGATGGGAGGCATATCGTGTCTGGTTCGGCAGACTGGACTATCCGCCTTTGGTCTGCGAAAACCGGCGAAGCAATCGGCGCACCCCTTCGGGGTCACATTGAATATATTACTTCCGTTGCTTTTTCGCCGGATGGAACTAGGATTCTCTCTGGCTCGGACGACTCCGCGGTCCGCACCTGGGATACCGGCTGGGACGGCGAATGGCACACACGTGCCAGTGAGTTTATTCATCGCAGAGCCTCGACACATGTCATCTGACGAATTTCGCTTTCTATCCCGATGCGATGTTGTACCTAGACGATTCACCTCTCAAGGGCTATCCGCAAGGATCCTTGCATGAACTATCCGGCTCGGACACATCCTCGATGGCTCCTGACATGAGCGTCAAGATGGAAGACGGTTGGATCACAGATAACAACTCTAAGCTGCTTATATGGGTACCCGAAAACAGTCGGCCTGCGTTACAGTGGCCTGGAACAAAGCTGATCCTCGGACGGATACCTGTAGAGATCGATTTCACCGAAGCGCAACATGGGTTAGAATGGGTTCACTGCATCGAAGTCGACGAGAAGGATCCGACGCCTCTCTCCCACGTCGTCGTCGAGGGAAACCAATTGAGTATGCCACTGTCATCACGCTGCACGATGCCAACGACTTACGCTTGTTGTACGCAGACGACCAAGGAATCGCCGTCGAGCTATCCGCTGAACAAACACGGGGAATGACTGATTCCCTTGATGACGTACCACCGTCCATAGGCTTCGTTCCGGAACATGCAGAGTAACCCTCTCTATACAACTACTGCCGCCATCACCTGACAGCTATCAATATAGAATAGTGCTAATTGCAGATCTCCGCGTCCCCTTTTCCGCTATCGGGACCGAGCGCGTTGGAAGTTCTGGTGTTCATACTAGACCGCCTGGGTGTGTTTGTTTATTTGAGACGCAAGTCTCACCTCACTCAAAATACTGTTCACACTTATGAGGTAGGTCGTCGATATATAATATGTGCCCATCCAGTATCCAGGAGCGCAATGCGCCGAATGATCATCACCCAATCACATCCATCTCGGCGCCCAGTATCACTCAGCATCCTGAGATTCGGCCTGAGCTCAGATGGACCACACATCATCGTTCCGACGCAGCGGCTTACTACTCGCACAAGTCACTTGCGTTGGTGACAGACATCGATCCACACGCTTCAGAGGCCGTGAATACGGTGCATTTGCATCTTGATTGTACGCATTTGACCACGACTGGATGTGAATTGTGGCTTTGTGGGACGGAGGGTATGGAAAGCCTGTATTTACTGCGTATCAACCACGAAAGCCGACAAGTATTGGCCATCACGGATCCGACTTTCGTTACCGACCCTCCTCCTCCTACATTATACAATATAGGACAACAAGGTGAGTTTCAGCTTCCTGCTTTGCGATGTTCGTACTGGTAATTCTCGCATTTTCTGACTGGAGTATTGTAGGCGAGGATACAACCCGTAGATACTGGCTATTTGTCCAGTCGCACCCTTTACACAAGGTCATACCGCAAACCACACGCAGGGATGCATACGATGCCCTTCACAACTTCAAATCACTTCTCTTTACTCAAGATGAATGTCAGGATATGGGAAACATACTTTTTTCGTCAGATGGTATATCGTCATTGGCCGTCTCATCTCTCCAGTTCTCACCCGGACTTTCCTTGTTATCCACTTCAGCTTCTTCCGCCTTACACGCAGAAACTGCCGCGCTGGTGTTTCTCAGAATCAATAAAGCCAGTAGGTCGCATGTTGTACCATACTTTCTGCAGTCGTATGAGATGATATGATGCTCACTGCGACGTGGGTTTAGGAATCAAAGATTTCGAAGCGGCGGTTTCCGTTCCCGAAGACGAACATGCCTCACAAGAGCCTGAGTTGGGCCAATCATTTTGGCGGGTACAAGTATCCGTGAGTATGGACTGGTTGGCGTTTGGGATTTTGGTGAGTTTCTTTCTACTAAGAAGACTGGCATGACTTACCGACTCATTGGCACAGGTCAGTACAGCGTTCGGCTTTGTTCTGTCACTCGCCTTGTAATTATAGTCTCATAGAATGTGCTCCCTGAATGTCTACATGCTCAGCACGATATCTTGAACATCAGCGAAGGAGGGCTCCGTACTTAATGCTGTGGGCGCATACAGGAAAGGGCGTACTCGACGCTCGTGTGAAAGGCCCGGCCGAACTTGAAGCGGGCCTGCCCTGGACTCACAGTACAGTGCCTTGCATATATTTCTGGAGGTCGCGTCCTCGAGATTCTTTGTTTGTTACGACCAAACAAATCCTTAACAGGCAACTCCGGGACGGTCCGAGTTGAAGAGTGATGGGTGTTACATGCATGCTCACGTCCTGCAGGGATCCATGCTCACAAGGTAACACAAACCTTGGATTTGTGAGTGGTTTCAAATGATGATAAGAGGGTGTCGGAGGGAAGAGGGAGGAGGAACAATGTCAAGGAAGGATTTAGGCAGTGAGCCTCTCGCCAGGCATCACGTAATAGTCACGGAGAGTCACCCGTTACGACTGCAGCCTCATATGGAAGTGTTTGGTTGAACAAACAAAGAATCTTCCGACGCGACCTCCAGAAATATATGCAAGGCACTGTAAAACTTGGCCGAGCATTTACGCACCGACATCTCTCCATCTGTACCCTAATGTACCACCATTACCATCATAAGTACTCTCTTGACGTGGGAGCCGCTATATATGTGCTCCTAGTATGTGGTACTTAAAATTAACACACAATTACACTGCCATGACCGAGAGGCGCGCGTGGCGCAACCAGTGTCCTCGTGTTATCCTCGTGTTTTGTATCCGCTCTCTGGCTCTCACTGGCACTACTTCGACCTCTGTGATCTCAGGCTCACGTCAAGACCGAGAACGATTACTCGGATTCAAGTAGCACCTTCAAACTGCGCAGTACCTCCCTACGATATCCATGGCAGTCAACAATGTCGCAACGCTTACGGTAAACCCGCCTGGGAAACCAGACGGGTTACTTCCAAGAGACATGGGACCCCTAGGTACGTTCAATGGAATCATTTCTCAACTCTGCCTGTATATCTGACGGATGAGCTTCGGGCAGATGAACCCAAGTCATCGCGTACGACGGACGTGTGGACCTCATATCTCACCCACGCGGACGAGCTGGACAAGGCTAGGGTAGAAAATTGGAAGGGCGACATGGACGGAATCCTCATTTTCGTACGTTCTTCGCAACTATCTATGCTTTCCATTCCGACCTCCTTCAAGTCCGGTCTTTTCTCCGCTGTCACCACGGCGTTCATCGTCGAGACCTACAAGAACCTCCAGCCCGATAACGAGCAAATGTCCACCGAGCTCCTCGTCCGCGTCGTAGCCTCCCTCGAAAACGCACCTAATATAACAGCGGTCGGCATCACCCCGTATGGAGGCCCATCGTCGACCATCTCCCTCTGGATCAACGCCTTATGGTTCCTCAGCCTCCTCCTTAGCATCATCTGCGCCATCGCCGCAACCCTCATCCAGCAGTGGTCTCGTATCTATCTCCAACGGTGGTCCAGTGCACGGCTTCAGCCAGGCCTCAAGGGGCGCCCCGATTTTCTGGACCGTGCCCATCTGCGTGCTCGCGCCCACGCATACTTCGCTAACGGCGTGGACACTTTTCGTCTCGTCTTCGTAGTCAACTGCGTTCCCTTCGTCTTACACCTTGCCCTTTTTCTTTTCGTGGCCGGGCTCGTCATTTTCGCGTTCACTATCAACAAGGCCCTGGCGTGGCTCGCACTAGCCGTCGCCATCATCCTCGCGCTCGCGTACGCGACAGTCACCATCCTCCCGGCCATCGCGCCCTCCTGCCCTTATCGCACACCGCTATCCCATGTCATTCAAATCACTGTGGACGCATTTAAGTCACCGGTTGACGACCCTCCCGATGACAACGTCCAACCCCACTCCTCGTCGTCTCCTGGAAATGACCCGCCCAAGGATAGGTCCCATGCCGCGATGCTGAAAGGCGTCCTCGCTAAGCTCAACCTCGACACGTCTATCATCAGTCGCACGATGGGCATCTGGGTCGCTGACGGTGACCTCACGGATGAGAACCTCGAGGCAGTCTTCCGTGCCTTGCCGGGCGTCGTCCATCCCGTGCAGCAGGAACAGTCGGAGGAGAGCGCCAAGGTCGTCAACGCACTTGTCTTCGAAAAAGCGCCGATAGCACTTGAGCTCCCGCGACTCTTACGATCCTGCGCGCGCCAGTTACACCTCCCGGAGCTCACCAGCAAGACGATCAACCGGGCAAAGACGTGTCTGAACCTCCTAGGACTGCTCGCGAAGCTCGTTGGGAAAGGACATATGGACGTTAAGCGCACGCAGGAGATCGCCGACAAGTGCATATACCCCGCACTGGAAGATACCAAGGCGTTGTTTGAGTACAAGACGGGCGAGGGCCAGTCGTCACCCTGGCAGAGGGAAGTGTCGTGCACGACCATGCTCCTCTTGGGGCTCGTCTTCCGGAGCTACCACACTATCCTGAAGAATGTCTTCGATCGCACGCAGATGCCCTCCAGTGTCCACTTCCCCGACGGCTTCCACCTCGACGTGCGCGAGTTGTTCAGGATTCGTGACCGTCTTCGTGTCATACTCCCGGCCTACATTTCCCAGCGCCTCGTCAACGTGATGGATATATATATTCCTCCAGACAACCCGCTTTTCGTGCTTCAGGCCGATATCGAGGCGCATGATCGCGCGACGTTCCCCAATATTGGGGAGCTAAAAGCCTTCGTGAGCGCGGAGCTTAGACGGGTGAAAGATGCATATCGTGTCTTCCAGCTCACGGTAGACATGACACGGGTGTTCCTGGAAGAGTTGCGCCTGGAGGATCCGTGGAAGGAGGAGAAGGAAGCCTTCGACGCGCTATTGGTCCCCGTGGACTGGGCGGAGGCGGGAGATTTGGACAACGAGAGCAGGATCAGGGTCGTCGTCTCGGATATGTTAATCTCAGAACACTCAATGTCGGTGCTTAAGGGCAGTCCCCAAGGGAAGAACGATATCGGGAACGTCTTCACGGGGAACCATGACCTCGTGAACAAGGTCGTCGTGCGGAGTAAGGACTTGTTCCGTACGCCTAGCAGGGGTATTTCTGTGCGTGGCCTGCAGATCTCGGCAGGTTCGCAGATGTCAGTGTGAACATGAGATGCGCATTTGCACCGTCATACGCGTACGACGCCATATATGATTGCGAACATTTCCTCGTCCTTCTTTACGTCAACTCGCGTATCTCCCTTTCCTTATCCTATGCACGCTATACCTCCCAGTTGTGATATGCATCTGTACCATAGGAACGAGAGCTTCTCATTGCAGTACACGGACGGGAAAATATCTATATACTCTGACTGCATCAGACGTCAAACAACACTGTAGTTTCCCTTCGCCAGGAACACGGTTATATGCACAACGAGGGCCTCAAGGGAAACCAGCCACTTGGCCATCTCCTCGTCGAGCTTCTCGACCGAACCTCCCTCAGCGATGCTTGAGTAGAAAGCAGAACGATATGGGACGGCACGGATGGCAAGCTACAACAACGTAGTCGATTTTGTGAGTCATTGTGTGGAAAAGGAGCCAACATGGGACGTACCGTGACCATTGACCGGATGACGAAGGAGTGGTGGTGTTTGAGCACGACGTCGTACGAGCGCCGGAAACACGTGTGTAACTCCGCGTCGCGGTCCTTCTGCACCTCTTGAAGAGCTTTGCACGTAAACGCCAAACCTCTACCCGGAAACCAGCCAATGAACGCGGGTAAAAGGCGGGGAACGGGAGTGAATAACGCACCGAGTGAGTCGCACGAGACACGCCGTAGCCTCTCTCTGCCCGGACTTGGCCTCGTTTTCGACCAGACGCTCAAGGGTGGTTGAATCGGCCTCGTGTGCTGTGTATCGTTTCCGCACGCCCTAGCCGCGCCGCATGCCTTCAGCTTACGAGCCTCGCCGAAACAATGATGTACGCACCGCAATATTATTCCTCAGATCTGTCTGCACGAAGCCGAAGACAACGCTCCCGAAAAGATCTGCGAAACGAGGAATCAGTCGAAGCGAGGGGACGACAGACAAAATAACGGCGGCTAAGGAAGAGCCTGAGCCATCCAGTTCAAGCGCTCACCGAAGAGATCCATAAGTCCATCGGAGGCTGCCAGAAATGACACGGTCTCTACGCCGTTATCGGTCACTGGGACATCGACAAAGGACTGCAGGTGAATTGTATGAGTTCAGTTCATACGATATAGCTATAAACTCACCTTTACGGTCTCAAATTTGGGAGCCATTGCGAGCGGGATGGTGGTGGGGCGAAAGAAGCAGCGTGCAAGCTACCCCGCGTCGGAAATCCGACGACACGTGGATCGGCTCGCGTGGCGGAGAGGCACGTGAGCGTACCCCTCCGGCAAGAACCGGCACCAGCGTTTCCCCGGCGCCGATTGCACTTGCTGCTGCCTTTACATCTCTACATACAACGTTTCAACCTCTCCCGTGTCCCCATGGTCCAACTATACAATTGCTAGGGTGCGAAACTGGCTCCTCAAAAACGAGTCATGGATAGAATCGCAGGAGTGCCAGACTCCGGATACGGTGCGTGGAGTTTGCAGTCTCACTCATCCTGCCGTCCTGACGAGGCCCAGGATGTTATAGGTTCAGAGAAGCTAGGCGACATACACATATGTTTAACATGTCACCTTGAATGACCGCCCTGCGAAAGACTGGCAGTGAGCCCGTAAAACAGCTCGTTAACATGCTCTAGGTGCGCTCTCAACCTATTTTACTCCCTCGAGCTACCCTCATCTTTCATACACGAAGTTATCTTCTACCCCTGTGTTGATGTCATCAAGAGAAGATCCGTATGCCTCTCGAAATGCACAGTTCATGCCGCCGACTTCCTCGCCGGCGCATCTTGGATTGTTCGAAGACCCCGCCCGCCCATGCACCCATCCCCCACCGTCCTGGGTCTAGATGAAACGTGCACCGCCCCCAGATCGCAAACTATCGTCCCATGGACTTTTCTGCCGACGAGGCCTCCCTTGAGAACCGTCGTACGGTAGGGTCGGTTCTTGTCTAATATGCCGTGCTGGGATCTCATATACTATTCTGCCCCACAGGCGGCTATCGTGCCATTATCTTACAAAAGCTCCTCCCTTTGCGAACGTATGCCCAGATCCCAACATATAAGTAGGCTACTTCTGAATGAGGGACGACATGCGAAGGTCGTCGGATCGCCGCCCGTCCGTGCCGCGTGCCCGACGTTATCCACGACCACCTCATATCACCGTGCGCCCATCACCAAACCCGCCTCATTCCTCGGCACCCCCGGTCGATGCTATTCCCCGGCTGTACTAGACCCGTTATCTCACCATCTTTCCATCCGTACCACTCTATTTTCGCGATACGCTTACGGCGCTACGCCCAAGGAGAATGACCGTGCAAAATGTTTATTTCTGCCCCACTCCCATCACAGCGCGGCGGGTTGTAATGTATGGGACGCTCATTTGGAGATACCGACACTGCTTCTTAGCACGCCTATGTTTTATAAGAGCAGGGCCGCATCTTGCGCCCGACTGGTCGTGATATCTCCTTTCCTCTTCCCTCCCGCTTTCCTTCCAATCCCCAGGCCTCAACTGTCAGCACGATGAGCCCGACGCTCCTCGGCGCCCGCGATGTGAACACGACGACGCTCGAGACCGTCTTTCAAGAGGCAGTCAACATCATCGGAGACGTGGGCGTGTCAGCAAAGTATGCACTCGACATTCTATGCATCGAGACGCCTCTCTGGGGTGCGTACCAGCACCGCTCGCCCTCTCCTCCTCGTCTCATCACGTGCTCTCAAATTGGAGGTATGTTCACGGTCCTGATCCTGCTTTCAACGTGGATTCTTTGGTACGTTTCAATACATCATGCAGCGCAGATTCATCCCTCTTATCGTGCATCTCGTGGCGGCGTCCATCACAGCGACAAGGGCCTCCGCTCGACCTCACACCGTATCATGCTCGTCGTCACGATAGTCATGTACGGAGCCTCTACAACCCACTGGGTCTTGCTCCTCAAGCGCACGGTGAGCTTCCCTCGTGCGCTAGCACGCCAAGAAAATTTCATTACGTCCTCGGCGCAAAGATGTTTGGACGCGGTCCAGAGCGACACACCTTGCGAGCTGTTCGTATTCTCGTCGCCGTCGAACGTAGGCTACCTGACGTCGTGCGCTCCAACGTCGCTCATCACCCTCAATGTGCGAATCTTCTCTTGGTCTTACGTTCGCCGTTCGGTGCTGACTTCGATCTTAGTTAATCCTAAGCGATTCCATCGTGCTCTGGCGTGCGTGGATATTGTGGAGTCGAAACCGGGTGCTTCAGGTGATATCCGTGGCTTCGGTCCTTGCCACACTTGGTGCGTCATCGGTGTTTGTGTAGGCACTATATCCCCTGACCTTGTATCGCGTATAGGCTTATCGCTGGCCGATATCTCTGACGCGTGCACGACTTTCGACGGCTCTGTGTTTGAGGGCTCGCCGATAGGACTAGCGGCATTGACGATGTCTCTGGTGACAAACCTTTGGGCGACGACGCTCATCGGGTACAAAGCCTGGTGCGTGGTTTTCGCTCTCTACGAGCAATTTGCGTTGGACACTCACGCTATGAACCTGGAAAATGTAGGATGCACCGTCGTCTAATCAGAAAACACATCCAGAGCGGTGATGGAAAGACCCAAGTAGAGAAGGTGATGACATTGCTGGTGGAGTCGGGCGTGCTATATTGTTGCGTCTGGGTGCGTCCTCTCCCTTTCGTATCTCAGTCAAATCTCATCGGTACACCTGCAGATCCTCCTGGTTGTGTTCAACTCCATAGTGGTTGTCGAGGGCTTTGGGGTCACAGGGCCCAACCTCCTCCCCAGCTCCCCACGCGAAAACTTCATCCGCGCCATCGACAAGTTCATCGAAGGTGGGATGTTTCAAGTCATCGTAAGCCGCTCTCTCCCCTCCACCAAGTCGTCTGCTGATACAAACTTCTCACGCAAGGGCATCTATCCCACCCTCATCGTCGTCCTCGTATGCCTCCAGAAAACACACTGCGACCGCCATTTCACCTACGAGACGTTCCGTGCTCCACAAATATCACTACGCGACATCCGAGTCACGGTCGACACGGAGACGACGGCGGCAGATAGTCAGGGCAGGATATATGCGCTCAATTCGGAGGGATGTTATGGGGTAGAAGGAGGCCCGCAAGGGCTGAGGCGCGGAGAGGATGAGGAAAGCATTGTGAGGGCGGATATTGGGAAGGGAGACTATGTGAAGGATACGCGGACGGTTTGACCGTGTGGGCATCTGTACGGTGGTGCATCTCATCCTTGCGCGCGTTGTATGGGCACTTCCCGTAGGTGGATACTTTGAACGCAACTAATGTATATTATGCGTGGCATGTGTCTGGATGGACTTCGACGTCTTCCGAGGGATGCAGAGTTACTTATTGCATGGATATTGCGACTAACACGGATACAGCCAACACGAAGAGCACGCTCGCCTGCATCAAAGTCCCCATTAGAAAGATACCCTAGGTCGAGATCGGTGAGGTGGGGACTTAACGAGAGCCCATAGCCACGGCTCGATATATGGTGGATTCCTCCAAACGCGAGCCAAGTTTGGAGGAAAGGACTGGACGTCTCGGGGCTGTGGAAGAGACGCCGTGCCTGTGAAAAGTAAGGGTTTGTTTGAATAAGTACCATTCAACCACTAAGTAGGGACTGAAGTAACGCACAGTTCCGGAGGAATATGGCGGCGATGGTGCGAACGAAGAGGGCGGGACGATGGGTCGCCTTGGTCTCTGTGATATCTTAGGATGAGAAGGTAAATGCCAATGGCGGTATCCATACCAGAAAATAGTGCAAGCATCTTCATCAACTCTTGGTACTCGTCTTGCGTGAATAACGGGGACAAATCATGGATCATGACATCTAGGAACCGCTGTAAGCCTTTGATGGGTTATATTCCACGTCCTGCAAGAGGATTCGTACCCAAGTGCGAAGAGTGGATGATCGCCTTCGCGTCCGCCAGAGCGCTCTCAGGCAAAGAAACGTGGGACGGATGAGCCTCCACAAAGGACCAGTACGAGCGATCCATCTGCGCCGCTACGCCGCCGAATCACCCTCGGCTCAGTTGACCGGGAGTTTCGTCGCGAACTCACCCTCACTCGGTGCTGTGCGCACCCATCGGGCACGTACGTTGTGGATACCTTCCGGAAAGACCGTTGAGACCTCCCGTCGATCGTGATTGACCCACGCACAATCTGCCGCAAGGATGTCCGATTCGTCTTGGCCCATGCCTCGAAGCCACAGCTCCCATCCTGGAGGCGGCAGCGTTATCCCGGTCAAATAGCGCTGTACGCGCTCGAGCGCCCCCGTTATTCCGAGGTCGACATCCGTAACAATTCGCATCGAATTGTGGACAAAATACACGGAGTACCTGGGTAGACGATGGATGCGCCATCCGTTAAGCTCCTGGTCGTGCTGAGGATGCGAGGACGTATAATCGGCCATGGATACGCCTGGCTTCATACTTGGAGGTAAATCCAGGTCAGGGCCGACGGAATCGTCGTGGCCTGACAACAGGACGCCAGAGCCTCGAAAGAAGGTCGCTAAGCCTAGAGGCGTCGGTGGTCGGTTTATGTCAGAACTTTGCAGCTGGGGTGTATTCCTGGAGAGATTCCACGATTAGATGCAGGCGACGGGCATCTAAGGGGATACATGCTCGCTGCCAACGTCGCCGGTGTAAGTTCCTTCTATCATGCCTTGCGATTCGGGAGCAGGAGCGGGCACCTCACCCGTACCCGGATGCGAGACCGAGTCTTCACTTTCAAAGCAAGAGCGTGACCAAACGTCCGATGGGAAAGAGTGCCGATCCGGCAACGTACTCGTGGTCACGGTCCTGTCCTGAGCTTCCTGCTACCATGTTGTCCACCCTCTGCGTGGTATCGGCTCTCCTCCTTGTTCGCGTGGAATGAAACACGCCTGACAGAATCCTGATTGCATCAATACATACGTTGTAACGAGCGTACACCGTCAGAAACGACAGGATGAACGCACCTCCGCCGAGTCCGTTGTGAATCTGGTTCTGGATCGTATAAAGACTGGGGGAGGATGCTTCCTGCTATGAATATGCTGTAAGGTTAATTCATGAGACATGACGAGATGCCTTCTTGGAGGGTGGGACACGTACTCGGGGTCAGAATCTGTCACCAGCCTCGAACCGACTCTCACATCTCCTCCGGCGCTTTGCGGTGCCTCGACCCCTTCTCCGCGAATGCTCGAAGACCGGATAGGATCGAGAAGTCCTTCGAGGACCAGTAGTCTTGAGTCATTGTCTGATTGCACGTGAGGTGCGTCAGGGATAGATAAAAGTGGGTGTGAAGGCAATTCTGAGTCCGGGGATTGATGAGGATCTGGCGATGACGGCCGCTCTGGTGGAGGACTGCCAGCGTGTGACGGTTCTTCATGATCAGAAGAATGTCCATCATCGGGATCGACGTCCGAGTCGTCACGTCCGAGCCCTGGCAGGGACGTAGGTGTGAAGGCTATGTAATGAACATCGGAGACCGGGTTGTCGTTGAAGTGGGCATTGCGAGGCATTCAAGTTGGTGGAAAGTTTGTTCAGATCGACTTCTACAAGTTCACGAGAGGGGGAAATCAAGACGAAAAGATGAGAGGCCTGCCAGTGGGCCGTATCTTTATACTATAGAACGCCGCACAGGATCAAGGCTAAAGTTCTCATGGCCGTCTGGTCATCTGAGGCGATTGGTACAAGTTTTCGAAGAGACGACCCGAACACAGGATGAGACGGGATATCAAGGGAAGTACGACCTGAAAGACACTTGGGATCAGAAACCAGAAGTATAAGGCGGTGAATGGCGATGACGTCACAAGTGCGAAGCAAACAACCCCAGCCTCGAATCCTGATACCGCGCCTCGGATTCGACGAGAACTCTTTCCTCCATAGTTTGAGCGAAACAGATGCCATTCTTTCTTGTTAAATACCCCGACAACGAGGGCGAGACAATCAGACATAGGGAGCGTGGTGCAGGCGTCTGTATAGAGGAGGCGGTATCGTAAGCGAAGGGGTCGAATAGTAGATAAACAAGAGAGGGAAGATAGCATAATGTAACAACGCACACGACCAATCGAAAGTCCTACACAGGCCACGAGAAGGGCCGCCCACCAAGCAGTCCAGAAGAGAGCAGCAGACACGAACGCCCGCCCAGAGCTTGAAATTCAGCCGGCCTAAGATGGCACAGCGTCACCGGTGTCCCCATTTGCACGCTTCCCGCTTCCGGATCCGCGGTCTACTGGCGAGCCGTCATCTTCGCCCGTCTCGTCCGTGAACACACCCAGGATCTCCACGACACTCTCCAGCGCTACCTTCGGCTTCGCCAAGACCGTCCTCTCAACCGTCCCATCGTCCTTCCGTACTCGGCGCTCGAGCCCGAGACTGGTGGTGCAGAGAACAGGCGTACTTTGCACCGCCGACGACTCTCCACCGTACGCATCTTCCGCATCCTTTTTGTCGAAAACGGAACCAGGGAGGACCATGGTGGTCGACAAGAAACTGGCGGTGACGTCCTCGCCAACAATCTTGTTAAGGTGAAGGGCAATGGCCGCAATTTCGGAAAGCTTGGCGCCGCTGTGGGAGGTGACGGCTGTACGGACGATCTCGGAGGATGTGCCAAAGCCGGCGAGGACGATGACAGAGACAAGGGTGGAAATGAAGGCGCCCACGGCCGGTATGGTAGGGGGCACGTCGGAGCGGAAGGCCGCTTGGGCATGGCGGCGAGTCAGAGATCGCCATTGCCCTGAAACCGCCGCAGGCTCTGTGGGAGAATATGAGGATACGAAACATCGAACGACAGCCGTGGAATGAGCCTTACCAGCGAGGAAAACGGACTCGAATGTTCTCGCGAACGGCTCCTGGTGCGACGGGCCGAAGTGCCAACGGGAGATTACCACGCGGGAGACGCTCGCGATCGCGGATTGGAACGCGAGCTCGAGCAGGAGCGGGTCGTCCGCGTGGTGGACGGATTGAAGAGCCTCGACCATGCGGTCGCCCAAGATGACGCGAACATCGTCGACGACGGCCGGCTCGATCACTCGCTGCGGAGTGGCCCCCACTGTGTCCACAACTGTGTCCGCGAGGGTCATGGCTACCTGCTGGATCTCATAGTTGAGCTCCTGCACGAGGCGAACGACTTCGGCGTCGGTGACGGCGTCCTGCGTGCCTAGGAAGACCTGGGCCTCGCCGAGCTCCTTCGACCGCGTGTCGAGGAGGGCCGTCTTCTGCTGAACTGTCTTCTGGAGGCCTTGGATCAAGAGCTGCTGTTGCGCGCGAATGTCCTCGGAGTGACGGAGGGCCGACTGGGCGTTGTACAGGGTACGGTCGAGGTCTTGGATGCGGACGTTCGCGTCGCGGACGTTGGTTTCCAGGGTCCTTTTGCTCTCGACAAGTTCCGGGATTTGAACCTGCTGTTTGGAGAGGGTGGACTCGGAACGGCGGAGGGAGGAACGGGAGGCGTCGAGGTCTCGGCGGAGGTCTTGAATGCGAGCGTTGGCTTCGCGGAGGTCCTTTTCGGCGCCCTTGTTCTTCTCGACCAACGCCTGCGTCTTCTCCTCTTGCTGTGCGAGCTTGGATTGGGACCGTTGGATGGCCGACCGGGAATTCTGCAGGTCTCGTTGGAGGGCTTCGATACGAGTGGTGGCGTCGCGAAGCTCGGCTTCCAGGTGCGGGACGGCCCCCTTGTCCTGCAGATCCTTGTCCTTCTCGCCGCGCAACTGCTCCTGCGCAAGTATCCGCTGCTCCTCCGCCGTCCGCAGGTCCGCTTCCAGCCTCTCGACCGTCTCCCGCTCCATGTTCCTATCCGCGACGACGGACTCGTATTCCAGACGCAGACGTTTGACGTCGCCATGGTCTCCTCTTGAGGTCTGCCATCCGAGAGAGTAGAGGTAGGTCAAAAGTAGGACGAGAATGGCTGCTAGGTAGGGAGCTCCGAGCGGCATGAGGTATCGTTTTGGGTGACCTTGAGGAGAGGGCGAGGGCATTTGAGGATGCGAGAATGGTGGGGCAGGGGCACGTTATCCTAGACATGCGTCCTCACAGCGTTCTCCATAACTTCATCATTGCCCGAGGAAGTCTGCAGGCGCATGTTAATAAACGCCGCAGTCGACTTGTGTGCAACGTACTGTGGCCGAAGCGAAGATCATCACGTATCTCAGAAAGGGCGATGAATATCCGCGCATTTTTCTATGAGAACTTGAGGGCGAGGACCTGCTGTCGAGAGCCTGGGGGCTCGATGACTTGGAGTTGGACGTGCATATGATGGCGGCGTGAGCAGAGCGGGACCGTGACGAAGCGCTACCGCTACAGGAGTTACTCGTTACTCCGTTACTTCCGTGACATCATCACCACGTTCCGTCCTCGCCGTTTGCTCGTCGTACGGGTCTTCCACCAAGCCAATTCAACATTCAACATCCCTCCCATCATATTTCAAATAATCTTCGTTCGAGACAAAACGATTATAAACCAGTGTTCAGACAGTAGCAAGTGCCGTGACAGCAGACCGAGGAGAACCCAGCGGCATCATCTCACCCACCCTTGGAAGCATGTCAACGATGCTCTTCAACACAATCTTCGGCGGCACCAGCAACCTTGAAGTTACTTCGCCTCCACCGATGATACACCTCAGCCCCATTCCCCGCGTGCAAAGCACGATCCTTTCCTCCGGTGACGCTGGCGCATCTCCCGCGTAGTCGTCCACCATCGTGGGGCCATCGAACACCGCACCATGCGAAGCAAGGACGGGAAAGAGCGAGCGCGATACGACACCATCGCCGATGGACGTATTCAGCTCCAGCACAAGGCCCACGATGTCGCGCAACTCGACCTCGACATGCGCGAGGACGATGGCTTTTGCCTGACCTTGCGACGGAACGAGGCCTGCGACGACCAACGTCGCGGAGAGTGCCGACATGAGTGCATCGAAGACGGGGGCAGGCCCATCCGTCTCAGACGGGAATGCTGTTTTCGCATATTGTCGTGTCAAGATTCTCCATCGTCCCGACACCGACGGTGGCTCTAGGTGAGGGCCGTCAGCTCAGACGCAGCGACTCGAATGACGACATCACCTACCCTTCAGTACCAAGTGATAGAATATGTTGTCCATATACCAAGAAAGTCGGTTCGTCGGATGCCACCGGGAAATGGCACGGGACGCGACAGATAGTGTGCAAGCTTGGATGATACTCTCCAAGAGAAGGGGGTTTTCGTCGTGGCGGACGTGTGGCAGATAATGAGAGACTGTCAAAGCCAAGCCCGGCGCGAAGCACCTCGCTCGCCTTCACGGCATCATCCTCGCCGACGCCTGCATGCGCAACGACGTCCGTGTCGCCCACTTCTGCCGCCAGAGTACTCGCCATCTGTGCGATCTGCGCGTTCAGACGCTCGACGTCGCTCACGATGCGCGCATCCGTGAATGAGTCGTACGAGCCCAGGAATGTCTGCGCCTCTATGAGCTCTTGTGCGCGCGCGTCGGCGAGCTCTTGAGCGCGACTGAGGGACGTCCTAGTTGCGCGCAGCTGTCCGTCCTGGCGCTCGAGTTGGGTGTCCCGTTTAGACACGTCCTCGAGGGCTTTCTTCCGCTCTTCCACCTGCCAAGACGTACTTCTGCTTCATCCTCTCCAGTTCTTCCTGTGATCGATTGCGCTCTTTCGTATGCGCGGCCACTGCCTCGCCTGCTTTGCGCCTTTCCAGCGACAGTTGAGTCCGAAGGTTGTTCAGTTCCCTAGCGTATTCCTGAAGGTCCTGTTTGCAGCGTCGTAGCGACTCCGACTCCTGGAACGGCTTTGTTACTTCCGTCTGTAGTTGCAGAGTGCGACAGCGTCTAGGCCTTCTAATTCGTGTTCGACTAGCCATTGTGATCCGCCATCCCTGTATTGAGGGGAAAATAAATGATACCAGAGAGAGAGAACCCGATCTAGTAGCATACTGGATGGGAAAAAATGGGTGTGGGAGTGGGGGCAGAGCGTACCACTGCAAGGACTCGGGAGATGTGAGCACGAGGAGACCGCGCGTCTTATCGCAGGCGTAGACTCATAACTTTAAGACGTCCACATCACGCGGTTGGAGCTTGTCAGACTCGAGCTCTGTGCAGCTGCGCTTTGGGGGTGCGGTCAACGGGGCTACTGCAATGAGGCATCCTCATACCGTCACGCCGCATAGTACGCCCGCCGGAGCATGGCATATCGTAAGATATAGACTCGAAGATGAAAGCACGAGGCGCACCTTTTACAGTAGATACGAGAGATGTGATTGTATGGATAGGAACTCGGGTTCCTCCAACAGATCGGAGTCTAACTTGGTGGTCCACGGTGGGAGCAGAGTCACGGAACGGTCACACTACGACGAAATAAGCGAGCGCTTGTGACGTCACAAAGTTCCAGCGATTTTCTGCCGACCGCCATTCTCGAGACTCAGACACCATGGACACCTCTGCACGCCCCGCACGACATATGTACACCTCAAAGAAAACTCCCTCCGTGGAAGATAACCAGTCCGTGTCAATGCTAGGACAGCCTGAGCCTGGACCGGCGACACATGTCTCAAAACCCCTGCGTCTTCGCCGATCGTACCCCGGGATTCTTTGACCCTTGACCTCATACGTCTAGGTCGAGCGGACGGAATGCTTTTATCGATGCCTCGTGTATGGCTGCGGACATGGGCGTAGCTCGAAGACAAACGCTGCTACGAAGTTGCGCCTTGGATCCAGCGAAAGGATTGCACACTGGAGCCTCCTATATAAGCATTGTACTTGATAATGTCTCCCTCATACCTCCTTCGTCTTCATTATGGTTGAGAGACGCAGGTACTCCGGGCCTTCCCGCCGCCTTGTTCTCGCCTTAGACCTTGGGACAACGTTCAGCGGCGTGTCCTACGCCTTCCTCGACCCAGGACAAGTCTCCGAAATCCGAACAGTAACCGAGTTCGTTGTTTTACATTCAAGTACCCCAATATCCGTTCTATCCTGATTATATCTATTTGTGAAGGTACATCGGACGTGAAGGCATGTCCGAGTCCAAAATTCCGACAATATTGCACTACGACGAAAGGGGAATTGCTCGCGCGTGGGCGGTCGCAGATGCACCCGAGGAGGTTGTCGAGACTCACGGCGAGCTGACGAAGGTAGAATGGTACGCGATGATCAGTCTGTAGTTTCTCAAATGCTGATTCCTTTGACGAAGGTTCAAACTTCTACTTCGGCCTTCGACGGAACCAGCCCCGCAAGGTGTCCAAATGCCATCGCTTCCCAAGCACGTTTCCGCCGTTTTCTCCGACTTCTACTGCTTCCTGCTCAAGAGTGCAAAGAAATTCATTCAGGAGCGCCACGCGAGTGGTAGCTCGATCTGGAACTCCTTCAAGGACAATATTGACATCGTTCTGGGACACCCGAACGGCTGGACGCTGGCGGAGCAAGATCAAATGCGACGTGCGGCTGTCGACGCTGCCATCGCCGCAGGAGTTCTTCAGGACGCACCTAACGTGGGAAAGAAAGTGTCGTTTGTCTCGGAGGGAGAAGCTAGCTTTCACTTCTGTGTTATGAGTGGGATGGCGTCCGCTGTTGTTCACGTAGGCGAAGGGGGATTTCTATTGACGGTCCACGTTACTGATATGGCCCCCTTTGTTTAGGCGGACAGTAGCATCATGGTCATTGATGCTGGTGGTGGAACGATTGATATCAGCACATACACAATATCGGCCGTTTCCCCGACCCTCGAGGCCGTGGAGGTTTCGACGCGATGTGCGCTGTTTCATACATGTCCAACTTCCGCCGCCTGACTCACGACCATAGGTGTATATCAAGGAGGAGTTACAGTGACGGGTCGTGCAAGGAAGTTTTTAGAAGGTCAGATCTGCTCGTGTCCGGCGTACAATGGCTAATCGGCGGACTAGGCCACTTACAGGGGTCCCGATTTGCGGACGCTGAGTATCAGGATGCAATGGTAAACTCCTTTGAGAACGAAACTAAGAAAACGTTTCTCGGAAACGGAAGGCCTGCGATCAAATTTGGTTCTTCAGCCCTCCAAACGGACGCAAGGGTTGGTATCAAAAGCGGAAAGCTCTTTCTCGGGAGGTAGGAAATTCTGATCCTTTGTGGAGACGACTGCCTGACTTTGTGCGCAAGCAACGTGGTTTGTGGGTTCTTCGAACCGTCTTTGGACGCCGTCGTCGCCGCTGTTCAAGCTCAAAGGATCGAGTCAAAGTGCTCACGCATTTCCGTGAGTCTATGTCCGCACAACCACGTATTTCGTTACGAACTTTTTTGCTTACTGATCGCCACGCGTTTTCATCTCGTCCACAGGCGTATCTTCTTGTCGGGGGATTTTCTGCCAGTCCGTACCTATTTTCGGAACTCAAAGCGCGTCTAGGACAAGAAGGGGCGCTACTTTTCCGACCAGATTCTGGAGGGTATGTGTCCGTTCTATGCGCGCTCTACGCCTTTGTTGACATTGTTTGTTTCGGCATTGCTTGTTTTGTAGAGGAAAGGCTGTTTCTGATGGCGCGGTGTCATACCACATCGACCATTTCGTCACATCGCGCGCGGCGCAGTTTACGTACGGAACTGACTGCCTCGCGTTGCTCCTCCCATGGGACCACCGACATATGTTACGTATGTCGAGGGGTCTCATACGTGGGCCTGACGGCCTTCCGTATCTTCCTCACGCGTTCAAGCCCATAATCACGAAGGCAAGGTCTGTTCACCGTCCTCCGTGACTTCTATTGAACACGTCAACTGGCAGGGAAGCACCGTGTCCGAATCTAAAGAATTCGTCGAGACGCTCGGAGTGCAAGCCCCAAGGGTAGATTTGCTGAACCAGATCCATTGCGACATTTTGTGCTATCGGGGAGACGACATTCCAGAATTTATGGACGACAATCCAGGTGCGTATTTGGATTTTTCATTTGTCTATGATGTCGGTGATTTACGGGACTCTTTCAAGGGCTGTTCTTCACCATTGGAAAAGTCGTCGCAGACCTTACAAACAAGCCGAAAAACATCACTGAACATATCACCCCCCCATGGGCGGTCCTACCAGCTGGACATTGGTATTATTCTGCTACTCGGGCACACCGAACTGAAGGCAATTATTTCCTGGACACATAATGTGAGTGACTTAATACCTATGTATGTCGAACCCCTGCTTAATAAGTCAACTCTACCTTGGACAGGGTACCGAATACCGGTGAGCGTCCTGAACTCTTCAACAATCAGTTCGAGTTACCAAACTCTCATGCCTCTAGCACCGACGCCGAAGTCGTTCCTGCAATAGAGGAGGATATACCTGTAGTAATTTCTGATGATGACGATTCCGCGTGACGCTTCTCTGAGTTCAAGGGGCTCGTTCTATGCAATACATTTCTCTTCTTTCCGATAGAGTTGAACCGGTACACCAGTTGCGATACCGTTTGTTGATACATGTGTTCACTTTCTTCCATCCCTATATTTACCGCGCTGGGGAGGGGGAGCATAAGCCTGAGGACGTCTAGACTTTAATTCCTGGTCCCAACAGGGAGCAGGTCTCATTTCATTAATTGTGGAGCTTGATTGCCCCCATGTGATCAGTCACGTGATTAATCAGCAGTGGCAATTCGCGTTTTCTTGGGGGGTAGACGGAAGTTGTACAAGTCAACTTGGCTTCTCGAAGGTCCTGAGCCGAGTTGTACTGAGATTTGTTTGCCGGCTGCCGCTGGGCATTGTGTGTCGGCACTATCCGTGTACCCTTCGGGGCTCCAGCCTCCGTCCGCGTACAGCAGACCAAGTACATTATCTCTAAATATGGTACCATTTTATCATTGAAAGTGACAGGGATCTCAACATATTCAGCATATTCTGTCACATTATGGTTTCTGCGGTGACTGAGTGAGTCTCCGACAAATGATTACACGATAAACCCCCGGAAATTAAGCCAAAAATGCCCGAAGTCGAATGTGTACGTCAGCTGGGGACCTACAGACGTTGAACATTGGGAAAGCACTACGGTAGCTCTAAACGATACAAGTACTCTCTATCTAATAAGTCAATTTAGAGCATATGAGAAGGGGAGACTGTACTAGAACAATGGCCAAGCCTCGGAGGCACGGCTCCTTTTGTGGCACCGGCACGGGGCGACCTCAGTACAACTCGGCCGGAGAACTTTTACCCGAGTTGTACTTGTACTATTTTCGTATATACTCGTTTTCTTGTGCGGATGCTTTGCAATGGTGTTTGGAATTGTCACGTGATCCTGTCTTTTTTTTTTTTTTTTTTTTTGAATACATTTATATCCCGCATCAAGTACCTAAGACTAAATGCGGCTCCCCGAAGGGTACAGGTGAACGGAAAGTATGGTAGAACAGAGTCGGACAGAAGGATGGAAGGGTCGTTGAAAGGAAGGGATGCGTCGAACTCGAGTGGCAAGAGACGGCGCGTTGGGAGAACCGCACGCGGGGGCCGCGCGGTGAAGGGGGGCAAAGCCCCATGAAGAACCGGACCCCATACCAGCGGGCGTCGACGACAGCTGCAGGCACACTGCCGCCTCGCAGCGCTGGCGCATAGAGGAGAGGGAGCCAGACATTGCTGGGCCTCAAGAACTCAGCGGGGGAAACCGGGGTGGGTAGGAGGGGTGGGCCGTCGTCCACGTCGACGGCTCACGTGATCCTGTCCGCGCGCTTTCTCTTGGCCTGCCCTAAACATTTTTTCGGTTGCGGCCCTCATCGCAAAATTGTGATCTCGGATTTTTGTTGGACTGAGACCTTTGCCACTATGTAGTGGCCAAATCATACTTTCCGTATGACATTCTAACTTGCATGCTTCGCATATGACATGCAGTATGTGTTTGCGCCGACCGGGACCAGGTATGCCCGCAGGGCCGTGTTTTGGTACAGGACCCCCGAAACTCCCGCCAGAGGTCAGTTCCACCGGAGGGGGTCGACCCCGGGCACGAACTTGGCCCCGGAGGGCCGTTTGGCCCCAGGTCACGTCGTCATACATCAAGGGAAAAGGGCCCTTCGCCCCGGGAAAAGTAACCCACATTTCGTCCAAAAATCGCCCAAAATGGGTGAAATTTTCAATTTTCGCCCATGCTACGACAATATGACCTCGTTCTGCGCCATTTGCGCACTTGCTAGGCCCAGATTAACCTTGAGTCGGGACAAGTCAAGTTTGGTCGGCACTTCGGTCAATACCCCGCCCCACTCCGCCCCGGGTCGGTATCAGACCTCAGCTCCCCCGCAGGTTTGACCCCGGGAAAGGCATCCCACATCTGACCCAAATTTGAGGCTCGACCCCGGGTTTATCCACCCAGATCGGCGCTGCCGCGCCCGTTTCGCCCCGGGTCGGTCCCACTGACCTCTGGCGGGAGTTTCGGGGGTCCTTTTGGTACCGGGTTTGCGAACTTTTGTCGCCCACGTGATATTCCAGGCTAGCGGTGCTCTCGGCATAACCGGCAATGTCACTAAGCGCTTTCAATACCCCGCACTCAAATTCCTCCAACGATGTTTCCCCGCATTTTCCTTCCGTCCCCCTCCATTCTCCACTGCAGACCACCATGAAAGCCTTCGTTGTCAAGGAGTACGCCCACCCGTCGACTATTCCGCTCTTGCACGACTTCCCTGAGCCGAAAGCGGGCGCGGGAACCGTGCTCGTCGACGTGCACAGCGCTGGCCTCAACTTCTTCGACGTGTGTACACCGAGCTCGTCTGCCTGGACAAACTGCGAAACTCACGCTTTGATGATGAACTGCTAGATTCTGCAAGCGCAAGGGAAATACCAGAATAAGCCCCCGTTCCCGTTCGTCTTGGGGTCCGAGTTCGCAGGGACCATCGCGCGCGACGCTGTGGTGCCCCCGGGCTCCCCGTTCGCGCCTGGAGACCGTGTGTTTGGGAGTGCGCAGGGAACACTTGGAGAGCGAGTGGTCGCAAATCTGGCCAATGTGTTGCCACTGCCGGATACGCTGTCGTTTGACCAAGGCGCAGGTGTGTCCTCGCGGTGCTTGTGTTTCCAGTGGAGACAGTATTGATGAATTGGATGTAGGGCTGTATGTGACGTGGCCCACGAGCTATGAGGCTCTGGTGGGGAGGGCGAAGCTGAAGCCTGGTGCGTATTTCAGTCGCGCTGTGTCGTCATTCGTTGGGCTAACGTTTGTTCGAAGGCGAGTGGGTGCTTGTCCTCGCAGCGGCCGGTGGTGTGGGCGTTTGTGCTGTCCAGCTTGCGAAGGCGCTCGGGGCGAAGGTCATCGGGGCCTCTTCTCCAGCGAAAATGTCCGTCGTGAAGGAGCAAGGCGGTGCGGACTTCGTCATTGACTACACGCGCGAGGGGTGGCAGAAGGAGGTCTTAAGTATCACGGGCGGTAAGGGCGTCGACATCGTTTACGACCCCGTTGGAAAGATCAGGGGTGAGCTTTCCTTGTATCTTTTGAAGAATCTTGCCTTGACCAAGTCGATAGATTCGCTCAAATGTATTGCGTGGAGCGGGCGCGCGTTGGTCGTTGGGTTTGCAGGCGGGGAAATTGAGAAGGTATGTTATCTCCGTCGCCCACACCGTTGCTCTGTGCTTACCACTCCGTGTAGCTCCCCCTGAACCTGGTTCTCCTCAAGAACATATCCATCATCGGCGTGCACTGGGGCTCCTACACAGGCAAGTAACCGGACCCTTCTCCTGGATGTTTTTTATTATTAACTTACGCTCGAACAGTAAAGGATCCTCAACAGATAAAGTCCGTTTGGAAGGATCTGCTACAGTACGTCCTCTTTGCGCTGGTCTTGTATTCATGTTCTGACTGGTACCGTTAGGCTACTGTCCGAGAAACGCGTCTCGCCCGTCATCTATTCGCAGACATACACCCTCGACTCGGTGGTGCAAGGCCTCGAAGATTTAGAGAAGAGGAAGACGTGGGGCAAAGCTATAGTACGCGTGCGCGACACTGCGACTGCTGCCAGATCGAAGTTGTAGGATATTCGTGTTATTTTCTATCGCTTTCTACTCCGAGCTACGGGCAGCCTGCCGCTTTTGTAACAATGGAACTATTGCTACTCATTCGATTCGCATGTAAGGTGCTACGAAGACCAAAGCTAAAGTTTCGTGGAAGCTGCACACCGACTCCTGCGTTGCCTACGCTCGTCCTCCTGCTAACCCTCAGCTTCGTTGACGTTATCGCCTTCCTCCTGACTTTCTGACCCGTCAACGTCTTCCAAATCTCCTGTTTCCCGAGCAGCACAATGTGCACATTCCGTCGCCGTGTCCCGGAAATGGCGCATCTCCTCTGGGAGTACGGGCACGTCCGGGACGATGGAGGCGAAGGTGGCCAGCGTGTCGTGGAATCGTTGCTTGTTCAGGCATCCCTGGTCGAATTCGACCGAAAATATTGTTGACCTGTCCACACCTCCTCCAGAGAGTGTAGCTGGAGATTCCCGGGTGTCTTCGTACATAGTTGCGTGGTCAATAGATGCGGAGTCGACGGATGCAGAGTCGTGGAGTGCAGAATCAAGGAATAGAGAGGCGATAGACGTGGTGGAAAGGAGCCGGGCAAACGTGAGGAAAAAATGACGGAGCTTCCTCGCATATTTCTTTCCGTCCGTTATCTCTGGTGGCAAATCCAGGACCGCAGTGGTGAACATGAAATCGACCTTGTACAGCTTGAAGTCGAGCCATACGCTGGACGGCACGTCGAGATGGTCCACCATGAGCGCACAACGCATCGGCGTGCCGTAGAGAACCAGCTCTCGCAGGTTGGGGAGCACGACGCGCTGCAGCCTCACAGAGGGGCCTTTTGGCAGGCGCGGAAGACACCCGTCGATATATAGAACCTCAAGGTTGACCGATTTCGCCAAGGAGGCAAAGAAAGCGCGCGCCTTGGGAAGCCCGTCGCGGGGCATATACCGGTTGCGTGCGAGGGTGAGATGGGTGATGGATGTCGGGTCCCAGGGGAGGAAGGTGTTGTGCAACCTGCATCGACGGAGGACAGGTGCGACCATGCTGGCCATGTCGATATCAAAGCCGAGTTCGAATGGATCGAACCAGCAGACGTCGTCCTCCGACTCCTTCATGGCGGTCGCCACCTTGATGTCGATGACCTCGAGAAGAGGCCACGTCTTTCCCTCGAGTGCGGCCCGTAGGTCTCTAGTCACATTCTCCCATGCCGCCTGAAAGAGATCCAGACGCAGCTCCCGTGCTTGTCCGAGATGCTTGAGGATAAGTTTCATGGAGCATTCATCGTTTCCATCTCCTTCCTGTGTGGAGAGCATGGTAAATGCCAAAGGACGTGAACCTGCGTTCGCCAACATGATTTCTTGGAAACGGGAGTCGGCAACGTCGGAGATGCTGTTCGCCCATATGTCAGGGCATTCGCGTAGAACTTTGCTCCAACGCGTGCACACACGACCTAAGTTCGTCCATCCACGAGTGGACTTTCGGGCTGGAAATCGACATGCCCCTTGGGGAGGGTCGACGGCGGCAACATAACGGAAGACTTCGGCGAGGAATTCGTCGGGGATTTTGGTTACGGGAACGCTCTCGGCGTGAGCACGTCGCTCTTCAATCTCGGAGTGAGATGATTTCAGTAGGTTGAAAACGGGGAGAAGCGCGTCGCGCACATCGTCTTCTGTAAAGTTGACTGGCACGTCGTCAAAGACCTCCTTGAGGTTTCCAAGGTTCTTGAGACACCTTGCGAGCTGGTTTCTCCACATCTTTTCCGAAATGCGCCTTTAGAAGAGGATTGATTGTCAGTGGTTGGCGTCGAAACCGGACAGCACGGGTATAGTACACACCTGGTAGGAGCCTTCCGCACAGGTGTCGCCTCCATCTCCGAGTCTTCACTCTCCGCGTCTGATTCCTTCGGTGGATATTGGGCCACGCGCGGAAGAAGAGTAGCTATGGCCGCTTTATACGCCTGTAGTACGGTGTCCATCTCAGCGCACGCGTTGGCGTCGACGAGATCTCTGGGCATGCCAGAATCGAAGATGTCGTCGAGGTCCTGTACGTTCTTGAGAACTTTGGCGACAAGTCCTCGCCAGACTCTCGCGGTTATGCGCCCCATGATAGAGATGAGAGCCTTTCAAGCCGTAGGGATGTGGCAAGGGCACATAGGTGTAGGAGGAGTTGGATGTGGAAGGTTCAGGTTAAGGAGCGCTGTCACCGTGACTCTCAACGGTACGCGGTCACGTGCAGCAACGCCAGACCGGCGAACGGCGACAGGCTCGGGGAACCGGAATGCATCTTCTGGATGGGTAGATTGAACTGCTCCAGAATGTGTCTCTCGGCTGTTACATGAGAGCGTAATCTACACATCGTTTATTTGATCCATCCATCGCCCTTCCAGTCAACTTCCAGTGTTCGAAACACTGTCCAATGTTCTCCCCGGCGGCCGGGGCGTATAGGGCGGAACCTGGCGCTCAGAAACCAAACATGTGGACCTTCTGATTAACCTTGAGCTCTCTGTAGTAAGTACGCAGTCGTAGTCTGCGAATGCCACACATCACCATCTCCAAACAAAATGAGAAGTCCAGCATAAACACGTACTAGAACATATACGATGCCGTCGTCGGTGATCACTGCATGGTGTGTATGTGCCCCTCCCCTTTTTGAATCTGAGCTTGCGAGATGACACTGTATACGGCAACGATGTTTGGGTGGCAGAGGCACCGACTGCGAACAGCGCGCCATCGAGAACACTCGGAGCGTTGACACAGCGGAACCTCGCGCGACCTCAAGAACGTGGTGGTCGTCTTTTGTGTGCGTGCATCGCGCGTACCTTGGTCGTGTAGTCGAGGTTCATATATGTCATATCTTCATCGGTTTTCGAGAGACCTGGGCGTACGGGATCGTTGACATGCTAGAGCTGACGCGTAACGGCTACTCCGTATTGCATACAGGTAGATACACACGCGTACATCTGAACTGTATGGTACAAGCCTGGGCATAACATGTTTTTAGACGTACAGACGCGGTCGTACAAATTAAATATCCGAATCATCGTCATATACAATCGTCGCGGGACCACTGAGGGAATTAGTTGAACGCACGTTAGCAAGTGCAGTGATACCTCGGACAGAGAAACTCACCGATGCTTTTTTCCCTGATACGAAATTGACAACTCCGTTCAATGCGTTGGCAGAAATGTGGAGAACAGATAGCTCACCTTGTGCTCCCAAGCCAAGTGGGCCTTCAGTTCCGTCAGCCCGAGTTCCAACACGACCGAAATTGTCTGCTTGTAGTATCGTCCGCGCGGCCCGTATATCTCCTTCTTTGGCACGGCAGAAAGGTCGGCGGAGACCTTGCAGAGGTTCGAGAAGGAGTCTAAGTGAAGTTGGGTGAGAATTCGCGGATGGTACATAGATAACGAGATGGAAAGGTGCAAACCGGGGTCTTCGTCCATGAACTCAGGGATACCGTCGCCCCGGTAGCATATAATATCGCATTCAATCGTGTTCAGATTGTCCTTGATGATGCTGCATGCCTGAAAGGTTTCTTCATACGTAGTCTTTTCGGCGACCTCTGTTCCCTGCAGCGGAAGTCCGAGTCGACTAAGTATCATCAAGGTCGAATACAATCATGATACTTGCCTTATGCACTATCGACTCAAAGGACCCCGGAATGCACGGAATGCCATCAAGCCCGACGAGTACCCTTGATGCTCTCTCTCTGTGAGAGGGAACCCAAGGCATAAACATCCTCGCACTGTCGCTCCCGTAGGTGAGTTTAACGAGGCGGGTGGAGACAAAGCGGTCGATATGGAACGAGACGGCGCCGTCTGCGACGGCTTTGTTGCTATCCGCAGGTCATCAGTCAAATAGGCATGAAAAGTATAGCT
This sequence comes from Amylostereum areolatum, assembly GCA_012932865.1. Lineage (NCBI taxonomy): Eukaryota > Fungi > Basidiomycota > Agaricomycetes > Russulales > Stereaceae > Amylostereum > Amylostereum areolatum. The sequence continues at coordinate 96,990 of SAXG01000063.1, read as the reverse complement.
GTACGTACGCGTTGTTGTCGGGACGAAAAAGACGCAGCCCTTCGTCGTTCAGATATGCGTTCAGCTTCTTATACAGATATTCGCTGGCGGAGAAGCCGCCGACGAGGAAGTACGTCTGCGAGGGAAAGGTGTGATAAGACCAGTCGTCAATGGCGAGCGCATGAACATACCGAAACTGTGGACGGCGCGGTTTCTTTCTGCTGGGCTTTGATGACCTCTATGATTGCTTCGACGCCAGGATCAAAGAAACTGCACATTTCGTCGCTATGCGGAGACTGTGAGTACTATCAAGCCACCCGATCTGGTCGAAGACGTACGCGGAGACCTTGATTTGCCCGTTTCTGATCCCCACCGCAATGTCCTTGTCGGCGATGGAGGAACTGAACTTGATATGTGAAGCATCGACGCCTTTGAATCGTTTTTTCGGGCCCTCGTCGAATTTGTCCGACATATCGTCGACATAGGCCTGAGTACCGAAGCGTGAGTTCCGGAGCTTAGCTGTTGCGTCAGTGTTCATTTTCATCAGTGTTCATGACCCCAACGGAAAAAACCAGTGGCGCACCAGTGATGTGTTTGGTGAAGCGTGTTTTGATCATGACCGATCCTTCGAATACACTTGTGCAGAAGCTAGTGATGCTTTATATACACGCACAGAAGAAATTTCCGTACCTTCGGGAGTCGCGATCTCTTTGATCTTGAGCGGCGAGGCTCCCGAAAACGTGTATGTGCTGATGTCGACGGTCCCGCCTCCTGCGTCGATAACCATAACATTGCTCCCAGCCTGAATCGCCGGAGGAAGCGAGGCTCTGTGGAGAGAAATGCACTGCGTACATACCTTGATCACATCTGACACTTTTCCACTCGATATGCAGTAGTGGAAACTTGCCTCGCCCTCCGTAACGAAGGTGATCCGCGCGTGGCCCTCAGGAGTGTCAGGGATCAAGCCAGCCTGGATGGCGGCCTTGCGCATCTTACCCTGCTGCGGGCCCTCCCATCCGTTGGGGTGGCTTAGGACAAAGTCGATGTCGCCCTCGACCGACTTCCAGAAGAGCTCCTTGCTGGCGTGTGTCTGGCATATGTACTCCTTGGCGCGATCGAAGAGGTATCGATAGAAGTCAGCATACACGGCCACAATGTCCTTAGACGGCGGGAGTTGGGGACGCGGGATGCCTTCGGGCACGGTGGCTCCTTTCGGTCGCATAAGAAGTTTGAACCTCAATAAAGCAAAGTGGAACGGCGACACTTAAGCGTGTGCGAATAGAGGATAAAGAGAAGAGAACACACCACTCCAATTTTGTTGGTTTACTCTCTTCCGTGTCGTCTTCGTCTTCGTCGTTGACCGGAGGGGCTTCCGCGCCCATCGCGAGTGCGTTTCCAAGGGCATCATAGTAGATGATAGTCGGGATCTTCAAGTCACCAGCCTCTTGACCAGGGTATCTGGCGTAAGGATCTCCGTGAGCAAACAAGAAGATCGTCAGACCGAGCACTCACCTAGCGACGGTTTGAATGTTCGGCACTTTTCCTGGGTCGAGGATCGCGTACGAAACGCCACTGAAAGTCGTTCCAAGATCGAACGCGAGTACAAGGCGACGTTTAGGTCCAGAGTATGGTTTTCGGTTCATTGTGAGTACAGTGATGGACGGTTGGGGTGAGGAGATGTTGTACACACACGGAGACGGGCGACTTGGTTAAATCATATGAGGGCTGGAAGCTTCGATGCCTTTTTGGTGTAGTTGGAATACACATACAAGAGGCGAATCACGCCACCTCGTGGTACAGCTGTTCCCGAAAAGCTTGGAACGCGTGAATGAAGCCGTGAGAAATTCTGAAAAATCGCGAAAATCCTCGTAAACCATCGTAAATGCTTTCAGACCGTCCACAGCCCTCTAAGCCCTCGGCTTTCATTTCTACACCTCTATAGGCCTCTTTCCTGAACCATGGGCCGCAACAAGCGAACAAAGCGCTTGAAACCTGCTCCACAAAGCGGTGTTGATGACGATAGCGAGTTCGACGGTCACAACTCCGTTGTCGACTCTTTTGATGATCCCGAACTCGCTCAAGGTGCTAGAGACGATAGAGATGGTAAGTAAAGCATGTCTATGGGATCTATTATCTATACTGAACCGTCATTCTGCCATTGTAGGCCTGGATATCTCACTTTCCGACAAAACACCTGCAAAGAAGCTTGTCATCCGCTTCCGGGCTATCCAAACCCGTACTTCCGACATCAACGACACCACGACGAGCATGCAAGCCATCAACAGTCCCGGCTCTCATTCTCCCGAGGAGTTGGAGCCAATTGACCTCAGCACGCCGCCTCAGCAATCTAACAACCTCCCGCAATGGCGCTCGCCGGACGAGCACCAAATCCTCGACTACGGAGCGGAGGAAGGTGCTGAGGAGATGGACGACCCTGAAGCGGCGGACGAAATGGAGCAGTTGGGTGGGCTGGGATGCACCGGGAGTCATGAAGTACGTTCCCGTCAGTCCCGCCACCCTCTCGCACACCATCTGGAGGAGATGGAAGCCAACGAAGACAGTGACGACGAGCACAACATAGACAATATCAACCCAAGGCTCTCTACATCACTGACCGCGGGTCAGGCCCAATCCAAGCGCCCCTCTCCTTCTCGCTCTCTCTCTCCGACTCCCAAACGCCGACAACAGGGTTCAAAAGGCAACGCGTCACCTCCGCCACTTACCCCATCTCAGCCGCCCAAGCGTGGGCGAGGTCGTCCGCGCAAGTCCCTGGCTCCGCTCGACGACAAGCGCACCATAGCCTTTGCGCTGTATATTGAAGCAGAGGGTGCCATGACACTCTTGAAGGGCAAGACGGAGCGTGGAAACAAGATGGTCAAGGGTCCGTCGGAGATGCTTGGACCGGCAACTGTCACGACGGACATGTCTTGGAAAGATATCCTAGCCACCGTTGCGCATGAGTCTCATACCAAAATGGACAACCTGGCGGTCCCGTCATTCACCTGGAGGTGGAGCACCAAGGCTGCAAGTACAAGGCTGCCACTGACGAACGAGGCTGGTTATACTGTAATGGTTAGCCAACTTCGAGCGGCCGTTGTTCGCGACCCCGATCTCTCTCCAACTATATGCCTCGTTATGGCTCGACCTCGGCCGACCAGGTCAAGCCTTCCTGTAAGTCTCTTCACTGTCTATCTCATGCAATATGCTAATGATTTGGTGATGTAGTCTTGGGCCAGAGACACTGCCGAGCCGGACGACAATGTAGACCTACCAGACGTATCTACGCATCCGAAACAAGAACCTGAAGATCAAACACGCCCATTATTGGCGGCCAAGGTCTGTTTCTTGTGGTGTCGCAACCCTGTTCCGCTGTCTTACCCCTTTATAGAACCAGATGGACATTGCGATTGAACCCAAAAAGCGTAGCCTGCTCGCCGCTCATCTAATCGGGAGCTGCACAACTCACCCTCTCAAACGCTGCTGGGCTTACAAAAAGAACAACTGGCACTTCGAGCTGACGGACTCGCGCCTGAAGATGTGGGCTGCTGGCATAGTGAGCTCCTGCATTTGCTATTGTGCTAGTAATTAGTAGTTGACCGTCATTTGTAGGTCCGGGGTCGAGCCACTGTTGAGGAACCTCCTATCGGCTCCTCTGGCTTCACCGAGAAGGACACAATCAAAGACCCTAAAGGTGGCGAAGCTGCACCTGCATTGCCGCCGAAGACGTCTTCTGAAGCTACCCACAACGCTCCCTCTCCTGGTCCATTCTCGCAGTACAGTGGCTGGCCACCGGCATCTCCCCATATGATGAATCCCTACGCACAGTATCCTGGCCCTTATGCAGCTATGCCGCCATATCCTCCCCCGTATATGCTTGCTCAGCCTCCACATATGGCTAGCCAAGGAATGCCACAGGCTCCTAGAGATGTCCCTCCTCCCGTGCCCTCAGGATCTAGTGGCTATGTTGCAGGTCATGTCCCTTCTTCACCCATTCCATCCATCCCTGTCGAGGACTTCTGCGAACGGATGGGGCTTGATGAGGATGACCATAACAGTCTGCGTTCTCTCGGGTTCAAAGTTGGCGACAAGCTATCTACTGTCGAACCCGAGGATCGCAAAGAGGCGGGAATCCGTCCTCTCCAGTGGGCTAGAATTGTTCGTGCAGACAAGAACTATCGTGCTGAAGTCAAGGTGGCCCAAAAGCTGAATTTATAACATGTCTTCTCAACCTGCACTAACTTTATGTGTATCTATCCCGTACCCATCACCAAAAAGCCTTTATATAATCACATATATAGCCGTACTTGTTTTTAAAAGATGTATCCTGCATGTGCAATCCAAGCCGCTGCCTTCTCCGGAGTGACCGCCGTCATACATGCCTCAAGCACATCTATAGCCAGGGTTGCACTGTCCCGTAGTCCACGACCATGGCGCCGAAAGAAGGCCTTGACTGAAGCATTTCTTCAGTGCATGCGCAACACGGAATGATAGAGTACACACCACCACTGAAGCTCTCCTCGATCGGGTTCAAATCGGGGGAGTAGGTTGGAAGGAACAGGATCCGACAGCCTACACGTCGGTCAGGATGTAGCCACAAGGAGAGTCAATGCACCACGCACCTGACGCTTCTACAGCTTCTCGGAGCAGTTCACTCTTGTGAATGGACGCATTATCCATGATGAGCACGCTCCGAGGCTCTGGGTAAGGCCTCATCTGAGGAAGCTAGACAATGAACCATGAGCCAAGCTCACAGAAAGACAAGGGACTGACAGACCACGTCGTGAACAATGAAGTCGTAGAACTCCATCGAGTTGACAGAACCCTCGACGAGACGCAAGGCGATGTAGCCGTCTTCCGACATGGCAGGGATCATACTGATGTGTTTGCCACGCTTGAATGGGATGGACTCCGTTACACGTTCGCCTCTCAGCGAACGGCCGTTCTTCCGTACGAGATTACGGTTATCGAAACCGCATTCGTCGGTGAAGACCAGTTGATTGGCCCGATATTCCTGCTGGACGGTTGCACGCCAATCTGCACGAGCCTCTTCATCGCGTTGGGATGCTGTGAGACGAAGCTTCTTGACCGTGAGGCCGAGGTTGGCAAGGTTGCGTTGGAGAGTAGAGATGGAGAGGAGGACATCTTGATCCACAGCGGCCCAGTCGACGATCTCGTCGAGATACAAGGTTGGATCCTCCTCGATGAGGCTATGGATTTTCTGGAGAGAAGCACCAGTCAGCTTCGAAGGGCGTCCGCACAACGTACGGTCAGGCGCCACGGATCCCTCGTCCTCCCAACGAGCCATCCAGCGGTCCAAGCTGCTGGCGGACACCCCCAGTGCTGCCAGCACATCATCTTGATCCCAGCCGTCCTGCAAGAGCGCGACAGCACGCTCCTTGATCCCTACATCGATATGGCGATAGGGCATCCTGGAAAGAAGACGATAAAGGACGTAGGGAGCGTGTACGAAGAATAGAAGGCATAATCTCATTTTTCAGGCTTTTTGCGATTTTTCAGAATTTCTCACGGCTTCATTCACGCGTTCCAAGCTTTTCGGGAACAGCTGTATACCGTCGCGTTGAGAACAGGCGTAAAAGCTGTCATATCCCGCCTATCAGTTTATTTTTGCGGACAGAGGTGCTTTATTTACCTCCGTCACGGCACGCGTTGTATCCACGAGGTGCGGGCGTAAAGTTGCGCTGCATAATGATCGCGATTGGTAACAACTTCTGGAGGAACGAAGCGGACGTAAGTACTGCGCTCTTCTCATGAACCTGCCTGTTCCTCTTCCTACCCTCATCCGAACGCCTTGCATCTTCAAAGTGAGCTGCGCACCCTCACCTTTCAGCCATGAGTGGAAGAACCAGAACCAGCCGTGACGTATGTTTGTTGTTCTTGTTTACCCCTGCGATAAGGCGTTGATAAACGTGGAAACAGGTTCCCACGATCCGTGATGCAGAGAGGAAACTGATGGAGGTCGAGAAGAGGGCCGTATACTTCGAGCGGAAGTACAACCGTCTGACAGAGGCTTGCAAACACAAAAAGTCAGCTCTCTTGAAGGCAGACAGAGAACTAGAAGTCGAACGGAGAGCGCACGATGAAGAAGTTCGTGCGCTGACTCGTCGCAACGAAGAACTCGCGGCGCTCCTCGAAAGGCGGTCGACGGAGCTTAGCGCCGCACAGGCGCTCTTGCCTTCTCCAGGGAACCTCACGGACAAGCAGGTCGTCGACATGGTCCAAGAGCTGAACTACGAGCTATCGCAGACCGCGATCGTCCTCTCCGAGTCTTTCGAAGATCAACTCCAAGTCAGACCCGCAACTGAAGTCCTCTCGGAATCGATAAAAAACCTCCAGCGTTACGTTGGAGCGCGCATGGTCGACCTCCTTCGGTACAGCCGTAAAGGCAAGACGAAGCTGGATGCGACAACAGTGCTTCAGATTGGCTTCCAAGCCTGTCTCGCATTCTGCGTGCACCATTTCGTGTCTCAGTGGTGCTTCGCGTCGGAGATGACCAACACCGACATAAACTCGGTATACAAATCTCTCTGCAGGACGGGTAAGTTTCATACGTTTCAAGTGAGGACGGTCGACTTACAGGATATCCAGAAAAGGACTACGTCGCGATGAAGTGGCGGAACCTCACAAGGAAATATGCCCGAGAGGCTCTTGACAGACCCTCACTCGAGGCCGAACTTGTGAAGACAATGGTGAACGTTCTTGCCGATGCTGTCGTCGTTGCAGGATTTGCTGTCCCAGGCCAAGACGCAGACTCGATCGAAGCAGATCTCATCTCCAAGACTTCACAGAGAATGGAGGAAATCGCCCGCCTTGCGATGAACCTGAACGGAGTTGTCGGCCAGGATTTTTCTCCCTACACGATGACGCCGTACATCGCCGATTGCGGCAGCCCTTTCGACCAGGAGACGATGGTGGACGGCTTCAGTGACGTAGCGGAAGCTGGTGCCCCGGGTGCGAAAGTGGATAAAAGGGTTATTTGCTCGACGGACATGGGCCTTGTACGGGTGGAAGGAGTCGGGGGAAAAGAGTACGCGGTACTGGTGAAGCCGACTGTGGCTCTCGATGTTCTGTTGGACCATGGTCGCGACCGTGACTCACTAGTCGTGGTGGTATCTCACTGACATTTTTCGGAGGGAGATTTTGTCGTCTGCTTCCGTCTTGTTCGAAACATTTCCAGTCGAATGTCGTAGTTACCGAGACCGTTTTCATTGAGGAGGAAGAGCGAGTGAGAAAGCAACATCAATGTTTTCACGCGTGACTAAGTCGCCCCGTTACCGTTACCGTGATATCACTGATATGACCGTCACCGTGACCGGTCCTGTTTTCGTGTTTCTCTCCATTTTCTCTCCGCTTCTGTGCACTGGGCTTGCACTGGGCTGCTGGCGATGGGCGTGGCTGCACGTCTACTTCTCATCGTATAACTTACGCCTTTTTCACCCGCCTTTCATCTGTGGTAATGCTATGAACTTATCGGACACACTTCGATCGCGGTTATTCCGGGCGCAAAAATCGTGCACGGAGGCGTGGTATGTGATCCTAGGACAGCGTGGACTGACATGCGTCTTCTAGGGCACGGAACCCAAGGAGGGCAGTCCATGGACAGCGCATGCCCTAGAGGGCGACTAAAGGAGGCCTCGTTCTGTCTTCGCTTCTCGAGCGTCCTCGACTCCTCCCCCGCTGTCTTCACCACCCACCATCCGCCACCATGCCCTTCCGTATCAAAACTTGGACCATCTTCCTCGCAATCTTGAAGTTTTTTGGATGGCCATTGACTTTTCTCATCAATCGGCGCAAGAAGGCGGAAGAGCAACGACGCCTCGTGGACTCGCTTGTCGTTGAGCGGGATCAGACGAAGAACACCGCAGCACGGCTGGCGCAACTCCTGGAGGCGACCCAGAAAGCGAAGGAGAAGGAGTTGCGGGCGAAGGATGACGAATTGCAAGAGAAGGAGGGCGCTTTGCGGATGAGGGAGGGCGAACTTCGGGTGAGGAACGACGAGTTGAGGATTTCGCGCGAGGACGGGCAGGAGAAGGCACACAGGATCACCACCCTCGAAGCCGAAGTCCGCGATACCACCGTCCGCTGCAATTCCCTCAGCCGCACCCTCCAGGACGCCCAGGCCTCCCTCCGCCAGTCCGAAAACGCCATCTCCCAAAACCAGCGCCAAATCCACAGCCTCCAGAAATCGCTCGAGCAGAAGACGGAGCTCCTCGACACCCGCTCGAAGGAGCTCTCCGCCGCCCAGGTTTTCCTCGGCACCCAAGACGCCTACACGGATACCCAAGTGATGAACCTCGTGTCCGACCTCAACTACGAGATCCAGCAGGCGGCGGTCTCCCTCGCGGACGTGGTCGTGTCGGTGGGCGAAATGGACGCCACTCCGCAGCGGTCGATCGATCCAGCCGTTCTGGAGATGGTCGAGTCCATCGTGGGCGATCGCATGATCAAAAACCTTCAGGCGGCGAACCATGCGGAAGACCCGCTCCTGCTCGAGCTTGCGTTTCAGGCGGTGCTCGCGAGCGTATCTCGGGTAGTCGCCACTCGATGGCATTTTGGTCCATACCCTCAGGACCCGTTCGAAGGCACCTTCGAATTGCTTTTCCTTGGGGGTAGCTCTAGGTCTTCCTTGTGACGCTACCGACAACGGCTGACAAATCCTTACAGAGCCTGGCGCCGTGTCTGGCCGATGGCGTTCTCTGTCACGCAAGTATGCCAAAGCAGCCCTTCAGTCGGAGACAGACCCGATGGAACCTGCGGTCCACGCGTTCGTCACCAACCTCGCCTATATCACAACCCTTGCGGGCTTTGCCTCGGCATCGGACGCCGTCGAAGCAAGACTTACGGCCAGCGTCGGCGAAAAACTCAACGACATCGCCGTCATGGCCCTCAGCCTGAACAAGATCGTCGGCGAAGAGGTCACCTCGAGCGTCCTATCGCCCACCATCGTCAAGCCAGGCTGTCTCTTCAGCACGACGGCCATGGAGGACGCGTACAGTGGCGAGAATCCCGCGGAAGAAGGGGCTCGTGCTCTCTGCACGACCAGCCTTGGCTTGGAGCGACGCGTCAAGAAGGACGACGGAACGGTCGAGACGACGGTGTTGGCGAAACCGAAGGTGGCGCTGGAGAGTATTGTGGGGATGCTGATCGGGCCGGAGAAGGACTCGGACGACGAGTCAGGGGACTCCGACGATGAGTCGTACATCTCGACCCTTGAGCAGGACGACGTCTTGATAGCGGAGAGTCCCCCCGCCAAGGTCGTTCCGCTGGAGGTTGAGAAGACGGATACCGCGCACGTGACCTCTCCCCCAGTCGAGTCCGATCCTCTGTCCCCACTTTCTGACACCAGTACCCTGTTCTCTCCCCCGCCCGTCTTTCGTGATATGTAGATCTTGACTTGTGTACTCTTTGTATGATACGATAAGTATGACGTTGAACTATCACCGAAAAATGTGGTGACGAAAACGTGGTGACAGTCACATGTCACATGTCACCAGCCATCACCGACGATTCACCGTGACTCGCCGTGACTGAGCCACCTTTCCGAGTTCCAACGCAAAGTGACTTACGCACCTCCTCACTTCTACTCGCCTGCACTCAACGCCCCTTGGGCACTTCATGCATCCATTCCACTGCTGTAATGAGCACGGTTGGACAAACTCAAGCCTGTCTATCAACACATTGTCAACGGAGAACACAGGAGAACACATGAGGGAGTCCGACGCGTGTGCATAGGGTTTTGCGGGGCGATTTCAGGAGCTTTAGCTGTATTTCTCAGGTGCTGTCCTTGCCTTGCCATTCGTGTTACACAACCCCGTTATCCGACTCTGTACTCTGGCTTCATATCCAGACCAGTCACCACCACGGCCACGCGTGCACCGCAACATCTGCGTTGTATACTTGCTTATAGACGCGATATTTTCCTCGAGATGAAACAGGGGGAGGTCAGTTGCTAGTGCGGGTATCATCACAGCGTGGCTGTTCAAGACGCCGGTACATCGCCCATGCATGCGATCGACTGATGGCTGTACTTACATGAATTACATGAACTCTGCGCTACGCACAATCCAACTGTCCCCGTCCTGTTCTCCATCGCCATGTCTCTAACTCCCTCAGTCGACTCCCCCTTGGACATCTCCGGAACCCCCACGACGAACCCTTCGCCCACCCGCGCTCGCTCATCCACACGTAGGGCAAGGCAATGGCTTCAATCCACCCTTCTCAGAAAGACCAACTCGAATACCATGGCCCCGCCGTCTGATATCGATCCACCGCGTCCTCTGGCGCTGCATGGCCCCCCTTCGCTTCCAGACTTTTCTATACAGCTTCTACCGGCATCTTCGTCCTCTGGAACGTCGTCGCCCATCCCCCTGAGAACGCCTGATATTCCCGGGGAACAATACGCCTACACCAGTCTCGACGGACACTCCGCCGTGGACCTTCAGCCCTTGACGCTTCCCGTTCCCCGGAAATTCTGGGAGAGCGCAACGGACGACCGCGAATTTACGACGCGCTCATCCCGGCGCTCTGTCGACGGCGGCGATGCGCAGCGGAGGCTTTACGTCGATTCGGAAAACAGTTCCGTCGTGTCATTGTGGGTGGATTCTCGCTCTGGCGTCGAGATTCTAATTTAGTTACTCTGACTCCAGGGATATACTGGTCCGTGGATTGCCTGCAGCTCTCTATGACTCGCCTCGGACGCCGTATTCTCGTCATCAAGTCTTTCGTCCGCACGCGTATGTTATGTTGTCACTGCAATGCGTTGTCGCCTAACAGCTGCGGCGTCCTTTACTAGGAGTGTGAGCAAGAAGGACAGAGCCATGAGCGATCTCGCCGACGAGTGCGTAACGCCGCCGTTTCGAGAGCTTGTCAGACCTTCTAACCCACCTTGGTAGTCCAGGGAGTCCTGTTCGAGGTGTCACGGACTTCGACCGAATTTTACGGCCTTCGATGCCCTTGCGCGATTTCGAACTTCGTGGGTGGTGCGCTTACGCTGGCATAGGCGTACCCGACTATTTTTACCATTCCGCGACGCGCACGGTCACGGACATCGACCTCAGGTCCTCGTCTGCACTGAATGCGATCTCAGACATGATGAACGAGACTGGCGACATTCTTCCTCCGCCTGAAGGCTGGGAGCTGTGGCTTTGTGCCATGTCGGCGGAGGGCGGCCTACCGATCCAGTGCTGGATCAACCACGAGACGAAGTGCGTGTCGTCGACCTGTCCACCCGGCCATACCTCGGATCAACCCTACCGCGGCCCGTCTAAAAATGAAAGTGCGTATTTTCCTTGATTCCATGGGCGCGCAGAGATGGAACGAAGGTCAGGGTTGGAGATGGAAGTTCGGTACTGGTCGTATGTTGAGGCGCACCCGTCCCATGGATCCATCTATCATCGCACCATCTCGACGGCGATGAGCGAGCTTAAGATATACCACGCCGGTAAGTAGGCAGTCTTTTGACACCGTGAACAGATGAGCTGACTTCACGGATCGCAGAACACGTCTTGTCGATTCCCGGACGTTCAGCGCCATGCCTTACTTTCGAAGAGTGCCAAACGTTAACGGACTCTCTCCGCTCTCTCGACGATTCACGTACGTCTTGCCCGCTTCTCTCCTGCCATTTCTCCTGAACATAACGTTATGCAGCCCACACGCCGTCCGAGACCGCGTTCACGAAGGCGACGATTGCCGCGCGCATACACCTTCGTATTGGTGAGTTCTTCCAACTTTACGCCGCCACCTAGTTGTCGAGGGCGTGGTTTTCATCTAGGACGTTCGACTCCTGATTCCTCTGTGTAGCCATGTCCCGTCTATCCGCCCTTTCGCCACCAAACACGATCGATCCTTTCGGGCTACAACTGTTGATCGCGAAGCTACGCGAACTCCTGCATATTCTTGGATCAGTGCACGCCATTGCTTCCGTTTTTTACGTTTTTGTAAGTGGTGCTATGCCTTCGATCCGTGGGTTCGATTACTGAATGGATGAACGCGCAGGCGGGGGCGGTTTTGTGCATCGCCACGCGCTGTTTATTCTGAGAGTGTCTTATTGTCAGTATCCCGATCGTGCCTTCATGCAAACATGCAGTTCGACGAAAATGGCGATGATCAGTCCCGACCAGTGAATGCTGTGGCTACTACGATTCGGCGGAAAACTCGCCCTGCAGTGCCCATGGCGGTGCTCAACGTTCTCGTATTCGCGACGCGTCTCTCGCTAAGGCCGTCTCTTCATTTTGTCCTCAAGGCTTCGATGCAGCCTTGCAGATTCTACAAATGAATGTACAGCCACGCTAATCGCGCGTCCTCCGCGCGTTCTCGTCAGGGTACATGCTATGTAGTGTGTGCGATGCTTGCCCCATATAATTCGTCGTGCGTAGTAACTCGTCGATTTCGTCCACTACTTACCTCCCTCAACATGGCCGGCGCCATTCCCTCATACCCTGTGCCTCTTATTCCCATCAGTCCCGGTCCCTCGAACTTCTCAACCCACGAAGCGATGCCCCCCTCTACAAGCTTTTTGTCCAAATCCCCGAGCCGCGGGCGGGTGAGAAAGTGGCTCGATGCTCGGGCCCGACTTACGAGAATCAGTGGAAGGAGAGTATCGCCTCCGGAGCCAGGTCCCTCTTCGAGTGGAAGCCTCAGTTCTTTCTCCCTCGTATCTCTACCTTCCCCCAAGCTGGTAAACGGGGAGTATCCGTACCCTTCTCGGTTACACCAGACTCCTGGGAACTGGTATGGGGACGGGCCGTCTCTATCTCAGCCTCCGTCCCCGTTCCTAACCCCATCCCCATCCCCATCTCCGCCTCTTTCATCCACGGATGATCTGTTTCTGATCCGTCCACAACCGATATATGACATCGGAGTCGATCCGCCGACTCCATTTCTGCGTCGCTCGTTGAGGTCCCCGCACACCGGCTCTGGTGGGTACCACATATCATGTATCAAAAGCAATTCCTGACGCGTACGTATTGAAGTGGAAATGGGTATCGACACTGTGGACGCCCTACCGACCATAGAAGAGGAGGAAGGACTTCAATCCGATGAGACGCATGCAACTACGTATTTCTACCCCATTGTTGGTGGCACATTCTGGTTGGGCCTCAATAAACCTGTTCTAGCGCCATATCCGGCCTCGCGGTACCCACTGCTCTCTACGATGCAGCATCTCCCAATACACGTCCCAGAAACTTCAGCTTCATTTCGACCTCAAGGTTCGTTGCTGCTTGTTGTACCACAGCCATCTCTCATCTACTAACCAATCGTTGTGTACGTCTGGATCTCTGCTCAGGCGCGTTCGGAGTGTACGAGACTCCACCACGGGCTTCATACAGTGTGTCCCATTTTTCCTTCACAGCTTTGCAATGGCATAGGTACTAGTGTACTAGGGATACGGTGCGCCATGAGCCTGCCAGCGACCTCGACGAAATAATCCAGGCGGCAAAGCCCATGCGCGAATTCGAGCTTCGCGGCTGGAGCGCCTGCGTCGGCGCAGACGACGCGACCTACTTTTACCATCGCGCAACCCAGATCGTCGCAGACATGGACCTTCGCTCCAGCTCAGCACTGAGCTTGCTCTTCGATATGATGGACGTCACGTGCGTGGTTCGACCCCCGCCGGACGGGTGGGAGCTTTGGATTCAGATGCTACCATCGACAGCAAGCGATGTACCGACTCGATGCCACTGGATCCACCACGAGACGAGGTGGATATCCCGGACTTGTCCTGAAGACGATGACTCCGAGCGGTGCTCCGGCCTCTCCAAGACGGAAAGTAAGCTCTTCCCGCGAGTGCTCAGGCCATTTCGCGTTGATTGGTTGATTGTAGGACTAGAGATGGATATTCGATATTGGTCGTATGTCGAAGCCCATCCGTCGCATGAGTCCGCGTATCTTCGCACCGTCTCTAGCGCCATCAACCTGCTGACGAGATGTCATGCGGGTAGGCGTCGCCTTTCGTTCTGTGCTCCCGGTTCTCAACCTTTCCATCTCGCAGAGCTCATTTTATCGACCCCTGATCGCACCGCACCCCCGTTCACCTTGGACGAGTGCCAAAAGCTCACGGATATGATCAACTCCCTGGGTTCAGGTATACTTTGTATTCCTTCCCCTGTCTTTGGCAAACCGACTCAGCACGTGTAGCGCATCTCTCCCCCGAAATGGCGTTCACGAGAGCGTCGATCGCGGCGAGGATCCATATCCGCATCGGTAACTACTTTCCTTGATACATCGCTGTCCTCCTCATTCATCTAGTTCGCCAGCCACTTGCCGCCTGTCGAGCGTTTCCTCGGCATCAAGTTCCGCCCTAATACTCCGCAACCCCACGTCGTTGATCATCCAAGCGTCACGGGACGCTTTTGCGTCTCAGCACGTCGTCATGACCGTATTCTACGTTCTGGTAAGTCCTCGCAGTCTTACCGGTGTCCCATGATTCACGACGCACCCAGGCAGGAGTTGTTTTATGTCTCGTCGTCCGCTGTGCGCTTTGAACCGTAGACCCTATTACCATGCCATCGCGTCTTTCCATTCAAACGGCAAGACGAAAGGTTCCGTTATCGTATTGGTGTCTCCGCGGAGAAATAAGCGTACAAGCGAGTCACTTTTAATCTGCGATGGTCACTGCAAAGTCGTCGTCGTACACCACGGATGCCGGGCCACTGTTCGTCATCATCGTGTCAGACCTGTCGGAGACCCAAGGTGATAATAAAAATTCTTCTCACCGTCTCTCGACACCCTGTAAGACGAGTCAGAATTCGGGGGATGGGGTAACGGCTGGAATGCAAAAAACGCGACTGACATTCTCCTCCCACGCGATCTGCGCTTTGAGCTCCGTGAGTCCCAACGATAGCACAACGGCGATGCTTTGATTGTAATAGCGACCTTGAGGGCCTATCTGTGGAGTACCAGGTAGGCCAGAGACGTCCCCTGTGATCTCACATAGCGTGCTGAACAAGTCTATGCAACGAAGACGCCGCTCAGTGCGTGATGAGATTATGTTTCACAGAGTTCTAGAAGAATGACACACCGGGTTCCTCGTCCATGAAGCTGGGAGCATTGTATCCACGACGACAAAGGACGCTCAAGGAGAGTCGTTTGAGCGGGTCCTTATTCGAGTGAAGGAAAGTTCTCTTGAATTCTGTCGTCTCCGATACTTGCGTACCCTAGGATATACAAGATGTAGAAAGGGGTTGATAGGTGCTAAACGTACTATCGCTCACCTTTGCCAGCATGCTGTAAAACACACCAGAGAGGTACGTTGTCCCGTCGACGGCGCTCTTGACTTTGGAGCGCCGGGCTTCGTGTTTCTTATTCCCAGGCTTGAAGGTCGTTCGGCACTCGATGCCATAACTAAGCTTGGCGACGCGCGTCTGTACAAAGTGATCAATATGGAAGGAAACCGCGCCTTCCGCCACAGCCTTGTTCCTGTTCCGCACACACACACTTGTTAGAGAACAACGAAAAGATGAACAGGGGAGGCCTACGTATGGCTATCAAGACGGAAGAGGCTGGACCCGCTTTCGTTCAAGAACGCATTCAACTTCGCATAGAGGTACTCGCTCGCCGCGAACCCTCCCACGAGGAAATACGTCTGGAAGAAGCGAAGTCAGCGCACAAGACGATAACACAACATCGAGCAGGACGCACGGAGACGGACGCGGGCGCCGCCGCGTCCTGCTGCTCCTCGATCGCGCGTATGATCTCCTCGATCCCGGGATCGAAGAAACCGCACACTTCATCCTTCGACAGCTTGATCTGCCCGTTGCGAATCCCGAGCTTCACGTCGCGGTCCACGGTCGAGTTGCTGAACTTGACGTACGAGTCGCCGACGCCGGGCTTGAACCGCTTCTTCGTCGTGCGGTCGAACTCGTCCGTCATCGCGTCCACATACGATTGGCCGCCATACTTGGAGTGTCGAAGGCGCCCTGCAGGATGCGACCTTGTTAGAACAAGAGTAATTGCCATCGAGAGGGGTGACTCTGCGTACGTTGGAGGTGCTGCTCGGCGCGGTGGCGGACGATGACGGAGCCTTCGAATACGCCTGTGTCGTCCGTGAGTAAACAGAGAAAGAAAAAAGGAAAAGCGGGCGCACAACCGGGAGGAGCGATCTCCTTGATCGTGATCGGGGACGCCTCCGCAAACGTGTACGTGCTCAGATCGACCGTCCCTCCACCGGCGTCGATGACCATCACATTGTTCCCCGTCTGCGTCCAAATCCGCCCATCAGCGATCGCACCCCACCCCCACCCAACAGACCCGCACGCACCTGGATCGAATCCGCCACCAGCCCGCTCGCCACGCAGTAGTGAAAGCTCGCCTCCCCCTCCGACACGAACGTCACGCGCTCGCGCCCCGCGGGCGTATCGGGCACGAGCCCCGCCTTGACCGCCGCCCGCCGCATCGCGTTCTGCTGCGCGCCCTCCCACCCGTTCGGGTGGCTGAGCACGAAGTCGACGTCGTCCGCGACCGAGTCCCAAAGCAGGTCGCCGTTCGCGTGGGTCTGCTGGATGTACTCGCGCGCGCGGGCGAAGAGGTAGGCGTAGAAGTCGGCGTAGACGTCGATGATGTCTTTGGAGGGCGGGAGGCGCGGGGTGGGGATGCCTTTGGTGGTGGTGGCGGCGGCGGTGGCGGGCTGTTTGGGGCGGAGGAGGAGTTTGAACCTGGGACAAGTGGCGTTACATAGGTAGGTATAGAGCGCGGAGTGAAGACATACCATTCGAGCTTTTGCGGCTGGGAATCCTGCCAGTCGTCCTCGTCCTCGTCCTCGTCCTCGTCTTCTTCGTCGCCTGCGAGGAGCTCTTCCGCTCCAGTCGCCACGACCTTGCCCTTTGTGTCGTAGTATATGACGGTTTGCACTTTGGAGTCGCCGGCTTCCTGCCCCGGGTATCTGGAAGTGGCCCATCAAAGGAACGCGTTGGAACGGGCCGGCGGATACGCACCTCGACACGGTTTTGATCACAGGCACTTGGCCGGGGTCGAGGACCGCGTACGATATTCCGCTAAAGGTCGTCCCGAGATCGAACGCGAGGACGAGCCGACGTTTGGTGCCGTGGTAGGGGGCTCTGGAAGGCATTGGTCTTCTCTAATGTGTTTGTTTCGTTTAGAGGGGGATAACGGGGAGGGAGGTGCGAGATGCGAAGGTATATGGCCCCTTGGTGCCAGACAGAGTTGCCGTGCCGCGAACGCGTGGTATCTGGATGATTGGACTGGATAAGAAAGAAGGTTCGCCACACCTCAGACTCCCCGAGACAGCGCGACGTTCATAGAACGTTGGCCCTCCTTCCAAGGTCACACCTCGAGGCGAGTATGGATCCCCATTTCCGAGCGGGACTGGAGTCTCAGATCTCAGACTCTGGGACGCGATCGAACTTAACTCGGCGCCGGTCGCCGGCGTGACGCGGCGGTCCGCACTAGGCGTTGTGCTCCGGGAATGGCGGGTTATGGGTGGTTTACGCACCGTGGTTAGACAGAGATCGCGAGTGGGCGTGGGCGTCGTGTGCTGGAGAATTGGGATGGGACTGTGGCTTGACGGTGCCGTGGCTGGGAGGGTCGCGGATAAGATTCGGAGAATGTGACAAGGAATTCCTCAGGAGAAATCACGTGGTCGTGATCAGCATAACATCCGTGACGATGTACCCTGCTCGTCACGCGTCACGACGTCCTCATTTCCCGGTCCCCGTCCAGTACGGTCCAGACGTCCACCGTCCACAGGTTCGTCGACATCTCCCGGAGCTTGATTGAACTCATGCTCTACCCTTCTGTGAAGAAATTAGCAGCTCACTTCAAGTAAGGTCGCTCACATCGTACTTATTCGTCGGCTCATCGCTTGAGCCCGGCTTCTTTCACCAATCTTTCACAATACTCTAAAACGGGACGCTGGAGCAAGGGGATTGCGCGCGGAGGATCATCGAAGCAATGAATAAGACCGCGTGCGCTAATAGAGCACTGTCCACTTATGACCAGCTCTCGTGAGAAGGGGTACCACTGCCAGTGCTGTGAGTACTCACTTGGGCCCTGTGCTTCGGGATTATTGATGTCAAAAAGATTGTCTTCTGTCGGTCTGCGACGAGAGACTAGTAAGTACTACTAGTGCTAGATATCGGGGCTAGATGCGCGTCGTTATCAAGCATCTAGTACTCAAGAGGGCGGTCTTCGGTGTTCCGATGGGGGAGAAGCACCCATAGAAGATATGACGAAAACGTATGTATTCCTTCATCCTTGACACGAAACGGTTGTGGATGTACACGCTACCCGTGATATCCTGCTTGTGCATGACTTATGGCCCGCTTCGCCCTGCTCCTTTCCTCCGTCATTATCGCGTTGGCGTTCGTGTCGAGCGCTGCGGCCGCGCTCGGGCCCACCAGCTTCAAGCACGCGACGCACCGCGTCCGCACTGTGGGCCCGGATGCAGTCTTGACACCTGAGACTTTCCACCCTGCATCGTCTTTCGAGGTCAGTGCTCTCCCACGCTTGCGGCTCTCTATCATTTCTGACAGAGTTGATGTGCAGACGTTTGGCACGCACGGTCTCGACCATTCATGGCATTCAATGGCCAAACACGACGACTTCAACTTCACGAGTGCGGCCACTGCCTTCGTCGCGTCGAGGCTCGGAATCGACACCGACGCCGTCGCGTTCACCTCCGGATTCGTGGGCGATGTGTCCAAGCATGCGTTTATCGAAACAAGAGAGCGTAGGGCTTCCCCCGCCCCCCCTCGTGATATTTCCTCTGGGATCGTCGACTACGCCGGCATCCGTACGCACCCTTACTCGCGCTCAGCGTACGCACCCCGTGCCTCGCCATGCGGCGATTCTTCCACTGACGCGGCGAACATATAGAGCCGTGAACCCGCTCACGGACGCGGACGTTGGCACACTCAACGAGGTTCACGACATCGGCGAGGTCTGGGCTAACATCCTCCACAACGTCCTCGCCGGCCTTGTCGACGCGCACGGTTTTGACTCCGACGCTCTCTTTGATCCCACGTAAGCTCTCATTTCCTTCATCACACACCTACTGGAAGCTTGCCTTTCTCACCCCATCCGGACCCGTTTCAGGAGCACCGCCGGGAACGCCGTCTACACGCACATCTTCATAGACTCTCTTGCAATCCAACCGTGCAACCCCACCTCTGCGTCTCCCCGTCTTCTCCCATTTCTCTCTTTCCACGCTTCGACACGCTTAACGCGAGCGACGTTTTACATGATATCCCCCACCGCCCGCGCCGCGTTGAAGAATGGTCGATACACGTGTACGCCGACCAGGCGTGAAAACATATGAATGGTTAATAAAGATAAAAACAAAAGGCGTGTGTATCTGCAAGAGCTCGGAGCCTGCGGCGCCAGTCAGAGCCCACGCGCGGAGGTGCTTCCGACTCGTACCTTGGCGATATTGAACCACCATACTCCACGATATGAGAACAGTTAATAGGGAATGGTCGGTGTGGTGGGTGGCGACATACACCAAACGAGCCCATCGCACAGGCTGGGGGTGTTGCGGCCTGTACTTACCGTATAGGTCAGCGGAGGTTCAGTGAGGGGGTATCACAGTGAGTACATTTAGATCTTGTGATCACGGCATGGTGCGTTGGGTTGTCCGGCAAGGAAAGGGGAAATCCTTACTGACATGGAGCCTGTAACTCAGGCGAGATTCCGTCAAGGCTTATTGATAGCGGCGGCGGTGGGGGAGAAGGAGTACTTACTCAAGATCCGAAGAAAATGTAAGGATGCTCTGGAATGGTGATCCATGGAAAGCGGCGAGGTGTTCTGCTAAAAAGCAGGGAAGCGTCGTTTTATTTATTCAAATCACTGACCTCTGGGCCTGAGCGGGGCGCCGTACACGATGCAACTTATGACGAGGTGGTCAAGAGGTGGTGATACAGCGCACAGAGCGATGAAACAATGCTTGCGAAGATGCCGGGATGAGCTGTGACAGCTTCACACTTCACCGTTCGGCATCAGCGATGTAATGGCGGTAAGAGTGGCGGGGCCCTGCAGTAAAGCACTGTTAAGTACTTAGTCGAGTCTGCAAAGATCTGAAGGCAAACTTGTCGGTGAGAGGGGCATTGCAGATGATTGCACAGCATGGCAGGTACGATCTCCTTCTTCCCGTAAATTCTCTTACATAAACCCTTTGCTTATTTGGCTTATTCTGACTTTATTATAATCACTCGTACAAATTTACAGTGCCTTGCATATATTTCTGGAGGTCGCGTCGGAGACTCGGAAGATTCTTTGTTTGTTCGACCAAACACTTCCATATGAGGCTGCAGTTGTATGTACAACTTTTTGTCACCACCTTCCGTCGCTCCGCACCAGTCTGCTCGCATTCATCTTTACAGTGACGTTTGTTCCAAGTCATTCATTTGATGCTAATATGCCCGCGGTAAGGTACTGTTTTCAGAAATTGGCGCTCCCTGACTTCCCCCCTTTCTGCAGGAATGATGGTCCGACTTGGGTCCGACGACGGGGGTTGGCGATCTGTACTTGCACCGCCGTCATTCCACCTTACTTACTCAGTATGGCCCCACTCTTTAGAAAAATATGATGGGGAAGTTGAATCGAGTCACATTGTCGATATGCGCCGCTTGCTTCTCCCGTTCTCGTCCCGATGTCGACGCCGTGTATTCGGGAGGTGCTACAAGTATAAAGACCTCTCGTCTAGTAACGAAAATCCTCAAGCCTCAGACGTCAAGTCTTTAGCAGCGCTTCGTCCTTTTCCCTCTCGCGTTTACGCTTACAATCCGACATCTTTACTATCACTGCAATGACTCGCTTTGCCCAACTCCTTTCCTCAGTTCTTGTCGCAATGGCGCTCGCCTCGAACGCTGCGTCTACTCATTCGCCCACCGCTTCTGAGCACTCCACGCACCGTGTTCGTGATGTGGGCCCGGACGCCGTCCTCAAGGAGCTTGAGACCTTTCACCCTGCGTCGACGTTCGAGGTCAGTGTTCTCTCGTACTCCCCCCCCCCCCCCCCCCCCCCCCCCCCCCCGATGTATCCCGATTGATTTAACATGCAGACTTTCGGGACGGACGGTCTGGACCACCCTCTGGCCAAGAGAGACGACTTCAACCTCACAAGTGCGGCCATGGCCTTCGTCGCGTCCAAGCTCGGAATTGACAGCGATGCCGTCGCTTACACCTCCGGATTCATTGGTGACGTGTCCAATCACGCGTACGTCAAGCAGCAGAGCGTAGGCATTCCCATGTTCTTCTACATGAGACCTTCCCGACTTACCGCGGGCTTCCTCGTTTGCTTGTAGAACGGCATCACGTTCACGAATGCCGTGGCCAACGTCGCCTTCAACAAAGACGGAAAGGTCGCGTCTTTTGGCTCATCCTTCGTGAAGCCCGGTCAGTTCTCTCTTTGTATGCTCGACTTGAGTCGTGCATTGATGTCACCATCTCAGCTTCGATCGCGGACAGCACCCCCTCCGTCTCGAAGGAGGATGCGATCGCGACAGCAGAGAAGACCCTCAACGGCACATACAACGAGCACCCGATCATCCTCGAGTACCTCGTCAAGGAAGATTACACCGTTTCGCTTGTGCACGCCGTCCAGATTCGGAACGAGACCGCCAATACCTGGTACAACGCTTTCGTCGACGCGCACGAGAACAAGGTCCTCTCCGTGATCAACTTTGTCGCCAGGGCTACTGTACGTAGTTCACCACGGGTCCGTCGCCGTGATATCGTGCGCTGATGCGCTGTTTGTTTAGTACCGTGTCCTTCCCATCCGCGAGCAGTATCTCACCCAAGGCTTCCAGGACCTCGTTGATCCCGAAAACAGCACCGTGGCCGCTTCACCCATCGGTTGGATCAACTCCACCATTACGAGCGGCAACAATGTCTTCGCAGCCAAAAATACAACTCCCGCGCCCCAGTCGTCTCCGGGGGCCTTCATATACATCCAGGACCCTGACGTCGACCCCACGACGTCCGACAATGTTAACGCGGCCATCACCAACGCGTTCTACGTCGTGAACACGATGCACGATATCTCGTACCTGTACGGGTTCACCGAGAGCGCGTTCAACTTTCAGAACGACAACTTTGGCGAGGGCGGGCAGGGCGGCGATCCCGTCACGATTGCCGTCCAGAATTCCACATTCATCAACAACGCTGACTTCACCACACCCCCCGAGTACGTCGTTCCTTGTTCAGGTGGACCTGTATTCGTTCAATGCGCTGAGAAAATGCTTTTGTTCTCCAGTGGTACGAGCGGACACATGAACATGTACCTGTTTCACTTCACCAACGTCAGTCAGATTATTCGTCTTGTTTTCTGTCCTCTCGAACTCTGGAGCTTGAAGGCTGAACCTTTTGCACTTTGATAGCCCCAACGCGACGGCGCCCTCGAGAACGATATTGTCGTTCATGAGTTCACGCACGGCATCACCAACCGCATGACCGGTGGCGGAACCGCCGCCTGCCTTCGAAACTTTGAGTCTGTCGGTCTGGGCGAGGGCTGGTCAGACGCCATGGCTGAGTACGTCGGTTTTAGTTGTCTGAAAAACACTGGAATCATTGTCCTCTTTCGCCTGTCCCAGATGGACCGAACAGTCCGCCGAGATCGTCGACTGGGTCACGGGCCAGTACGTACTCAACAACACTGCCGGCATTCGCACGTACCCATACTCGCGCTCTCCGTACGTATGCCATTTTTCGCCGTTGGCTGGTTTACTGACGCAGCGGTTGTCAGGTCCGTGAATCCGCTCACGTACTCTAATCTCACCACGCTCAACGAGGTCCATGACGTCGGGGAGGTCTGGGCTAACATGCTCCACAACGTCCTCGCGGACCTTGTCGATGTGCATGGCTTCGACACCAACGCTCTCTTTGACCCCACGTAAGCTCGCCTTCCCTTCACCCTTTTTACCCCGTGCCTTGCCCACTCCGCCCCCTCTTTATTTCAGGAGCCCCGCCGGTAACGCAATATACATGCACATCTTCATCGACGCTCTTGCCATCCAGCCGTGCAACCCTACCTGTGCGTCTCTTGTCCTTATCCCTCTTCTCCCCTGTGAAAGATGCTGAAGCCGTTTTTCTCGGCAGTCCTCGATGCCCGCGACGCCTGGATCCAGGCTGACGCCAACCGCTTCGGTGGCGCGAACGCATGCACGCTCTGGAATGCGTTTGCGAGCCGCGGCCTTGGCGTCAACGCCGCCAACCACCAGAACGACGCGACCGTCCCTGCCGGCTGCTAAACGGTCTGTGCGACCATCGTCATATTTCTAGATTGGACGAGTGCAATGCACTATGGGTTAAGTTGGTCAGATCTTTATACTGATGTTGTTGTGCAGCGAGGCCCGGTCAGAGAGACAGTGCTCGCGTCGCTCACTATTATTTTGTTTCTGTAGCGATTGAAATGCAACCAAACGAGTGTTTGTTTGATTAGGTTGGTGGGCGTTTGAGCGCTTGAGCGCTTGAGCGCTTGAGCCTTCGAGCTAGCTTCAAGCTTCAGGAGCATGAGAATGGCGAGAATCAGCAAAATGGCAGAATCGTGCAAGAATCGTGACCAGCGTAACAATTTCTCTTTCTCTCTCTTATTACCTCACTCCTCCTTAAACCCCTCCTGGCCGTGATAAGCATAACATCTGTGATGTCGATGATGCGCTCGTCACAAATGGCTGACATCGCCTTCGACTCTTCTCGTGCTTGTCATTCCTCCTATCCACAGGCTCTGTCGATAGCTTTTGGGGCTTGGCTTGAGGTCCAAGGCGATGGTGTGAGAAGGGAGTGGATATGAAGGGCACGCAGATGATCGTCCGACCGCCGAGCGCCAGCTTCAGTGTCCGTACGATAAACTTCATTCATGTACAATGACGGAGAGCGATATGTGGACAGCGATGCAAGGTATGTACTCATACAAGCGGAAACGAAATGCGACAAAACACTAGATGATACACAAAGATATAACACAGCGGGACGGCGTGCGAGGCACCCGTTCCGCTTTACTGCGGGACATTCACCGCGAAATCGTCATCGTACACCACCAACGCGGGACCCCTGCGAATTCAACGTCGATCAGCATGCATCGCGAAGCAGAGCAGTAAGAGCGAGAGGACGCACGTCTGTTTCAGGCCCTATCGTGGCGCAAACCACCCCGACCTCGTCAGCGCATTCGAAACGGACAGCGGAGCAAAGAAATGCACGAACCTTATCCGTCCACGCCAAATGCGCCTCGAGCTCCGTCATCCCGAACGACAGAACGACCCTGTAGTCCTGCCGGATGTAGTCCCCGCGCGGGCCCTTGTGCACCTTCTTCGGGACGTGCGAGACGTCCGCCGTGATCGTGCACAGCGTCGAGAACAAGTCTACGAACGGTCAGAATCGACCGACGGGGCAGACGAGGGAACACGCACCGGGCTCGTCGTCCGTCCACTCGGGCGAGGCCACGTCCCCGCGGTAGCAGGTCACCTCGCACTCGATGTCCTGCACGCCAAAGCGCGAGATGACGTGGAACGCGCGCTCGAACTCGGTCGTCTCCGCGATCTGGGTGCCCTGCTCGCTCGTGCATCAGCGCCGAACGCCCCGAACCGCACGGTGCGCACGCACCTTGGCCAGGATCGTGGTGAACCCGCCGTGGATCATCTGCAGCCCGTCCGCGCTGAAGAACGCCTTGGACGCGCGCTTCTGGTGGTCGGGGCGGCCAGGCTTGAAGACGTGCGTGCACTTCGAGCCGTACGTCATCTTCGCCACCCGCGTGGACACGAAGTGGTCGATGTGGTACGACACCGCGCCCTCCGCGACGGCCTTGCTCCTGGACACAGAGTGAGAAGGGTAACATGCAGGAGGAACGGAACGTACGTGTGCGAGTCCGGGCGGAAGATGCGGAGGCCCTGCTTGGCCAGGTGGTCCTGGAGCGCCGCGAACAAGTGCTCGCTGGCCGCGAATCCGCCGACCAGGAGATAGGTCTGCGGTGCGCGAAGGTCAGCAAGCCGACGCACGGCGCGCGGAACGGAGCGGGGGCGTACCGAGATCGCCGACGCGCCCGCCGACGCACGCTGGGCCTCGATCGCGCGGACGATCCCCGTCACCGCGGGCGCAAAGAGCGCGAGGACCTCCTCCCTGTGCGACGCTCGTCAGTGTCCATCCGCAGGCGGGCTCGGGCGGCGTACTCGGAGAGCTTGATCTGCCCGTTCCGGATGCCGAACTTGAGGTCGCGGTCGGTGGCCATGCTGCTGAACTTGACCCAGGAGTCGCCCGTGCCCTTGAACCGCTTCTTCGTGTTCCTGTCGAACTCCTCCGTGATGCTGTTCACGTATTCCGGCGTGCCGAACTTGGAGCCCACGAGCTTGTCTGCGCGCATCGTCAGCGTGTGCGCGCCGAGGAGCGGGAGAACGGCCTTACTGGTCAGATACTGGTGCGCGCGGTGGCGGACCATGACCGAGCCCTGGAAGATGCCTGGAAGGGCGAACGAGTTAGAAACGGCAGGGCGGCGACGACGGAAAGAGCACCCACCCGCCGGCGTCGCGATTTCCTCGATCTCGATGGGAGTCGCGTTCGCAAACGTGTACGAGCTCAGGTCGACCGTGCCTCCGCCGGCGTCGACGATCATGATGTTGCTTCCCGTCTGGAAGCAGCTCGTGAGCGACGCCGAAGCCGCGGCGGAATAGGTGACGTCCATACCTGGATGACGTCGGCGAGCAGCCCGCTCGTGACGCAGAAGTGAAAGCTCGCCTCGCCCTCGGAGACGAACTTGATACGGTCGTGGCCGTCCCGGGTGTCGGGCACGAGGCCCGCCTTGACGGCGGCCTTGCGCATGGTGGCCTGCTGGGGACCTTCCCAGCCGTTGGGATGGCTCAGGACGACGTCGATGTCGTTCTCGAGGGACTTCCACATGAGGTCGCCGCTCGCGTGCGTCTCGGTAATGAACGCGCGCGCCCGTTCGTAGAGGTAGGCGTAAAAGTCGGCGTAGACGGCCACGATATCCTTGGATGCGGGAAGGGTGGGGCGGGGAATGTCGTCCGTGGTGGTGGTGGTGGTCGATGGGCGAAGTAACAGTTTAAACCTGCACCCGTCGTCGGTGGCGGGGTTGGAAGGACAGACAGGGCCACATACCATTCGACCTTGAGAGGCTCCGCGGTCTCCTCCCAGTCCTCGTCCTCCTCGTCTTCCACCCCCATCGCAGGCTCTTCCGCGCCAACGGCGAGCACTTTCCCCGCTGCGTCGTAATAGATGACGGTCGGGATCTTCGAGTCGCCGGCCTCCTGGCCGGGGAACCTGCACGATGACGACTGAGAACACGTCGAAGAAGGGCGAGGAGTCCACTGCACCTGGTGATGCTCTTGATCTCGGGAACCTTGCCCGGGTCGAGGAGGGCGTACGAGACGCCGCTGAACGTCGTGCCCAAGTCGAAGGCGAGGACCAGACGGCGCTTGGGGCCGGTGAAAGGTTGTCGTGCGGAAGTCGTCGCCATGATCAGCTTCGTTCAAAGTTGACGCGGATGTGCTGTAGAGACGCTGCGAGAAAGCAAGGGCAATTGAAAGGATCCGCTCGGAGTGCGGGGAGAAACGGAGAGGGACAGTTGAGCGGGGGTCGTGGTGGGGGGAGAAGACAAGATATCCGCCCCGTTTCGACGCGCGCCATTGACACTCGTGGTTGAAGTTCACACACAGAAGCGCGCCTCGAGGCTAGGAGACGCCCCCTCGCTTCCTGTACGTCCTGCTGCGGATCCATATCCTGCGCACGCATGCGCACAACGAGGTCGAGGAGAGAAGGTTTTCGATCGAGGGTGGTCATGAGCACGACACGCGGCGCGGCGCTTGGAGGTTCGATAGCCCGAGGGTGTCCTGGCGTGTGCCGTGCACTGTACTAGCGTTTCGGATGAACGACTGGTTCAAACGGCGTGTACAGTACGTTATGGGCACTGGGGAAGAAGTGAAGGGCTACGTATATAGGTAGGTAGAGAGATCGTAAGATATCAAGTCAAGCATGAATCGATATCGCGCGTGCCGCGCGCTATACATCATACATGAAGGCGTTATCGACGACGTAAGAAACACAGGAAAGAACTGTGCATGGGCTCGTGGAGAGATTCTGGGATGCACGGATACGCGTTTGTAGAGGATACGGAGGGAAAGATATGTCACGTACGAAGATATCGCACCTACCAGTCGGATGCCGTTCTTACGCCTTTCCTTCGATGCATCCACGACAAACGAGCACATTACCGGTAGACATGTGGCCATCCACGTCCAGCTTTATCCACACAAAGCGCCAGGAAAGTTCATTGGCCTCGAAGAACCCAAGCCTTCTAAGGCTGCACTGCACGCCGGGTCTTGCACCAATATCGGGCGGGGTAATGAAAGCTGAAGGCATATCTCTCAGGGGTAAGAGTACTTAGACTTGGATGCTAAAATGAAGAATTCCGTTCGCTGGTCATGGTGCATGAAGCTTGAAAGCTGGAGGCTGGAGGCTGGAGGAGGTCGAGGAACGAGAGAAAAGGGATCGGCGACGTGACTCGGAGGGACTCAGACTCCGGACCGAGTCGTCACGGATGTTACCACGGATGTTACGCTGGTCACGATTCTGCCATTTTGTCCTTCAACTCATGCTCTTGAAGCTTGAGGCTAGCTTGAAGGCTCAAGCTCAAGCGTTCAACGTTCAACGTTCACTGATCTAATATCAATCAAAAAACACTACGTTCGATTGAATTTCAATCGCTATAGAAACAAAACAGTAGTAATAGTCTCCGAAAGACGCGAGCACTGTCTCTAGGCTGCGACCGGGCCCGGCTTTCACTGCAAGGCTGCAACAACACCAGTATCAAGATCTTTCCGACCATAACGCATAACGCATTGCACTCTTCCAATCTAGGAGCACGAAAATGGCCGGGGAGGGCGTTTAGCAGCCGGCGGGGACGGTCCCGTCGTTCTGGTGGTTGGCGGCGTTGACGCCAAGGCCGCGGCTCGCAAACGCATTCCAGAGCGTGCACGCGTTCGCGCCACCGAAGCGGTTGGCGTCAGCCTGGATCCAGGCATCGCGGGCGTCGATCACTGTCGCGAGAGACGGCGTCAGCATCATGAATCATTTACAAGGGCGAAAAGGGACAAGGGCAAAGGTCGCACTGGTGGGGTTGCAGGGCTGGATAGCAAGAGAATCGATGAAGATGTGCATGTACACGGCGTTTCCGGCGGAGCTCCTGAGAGGGAGAATGAGCAACACACGGAGCAGAGGCAATGAAAGGCAGCCGAGCTTACGTGGGGTCGAAGAGAGCATTGGTGTCAAAGCCGAGCGCGTCGACGAGGCCCGCGAGGACGTTGTGGAGTATGTTGGCCCAGACCTCGCCGACGTTGTGGGGCTCCCCGAGCACGGAGAGGATCTCATATGTGAGCGGATTCACGGACCTATCATCTACCACATCAGTAAAACAGCCATAAGGTGAAGAAATGGGGTGCGTACGCAGAACGCGAGTATGGGAACGTGCGGATGCCGGCAGAGTTGTTGTATATGTACTGACCCATGACGTAGTCGACGATCTCGGCGGACTGTTCGGTCCAGCTGGGACAAAAGAAAGGAAGACAATGATTACAGTGTCTTCTCAGATAAGAAAACCGGCATACTCAGCCATGGCGTCTGACCAGCCTTCGCCCAGACCGGCAGCCTCATCGGCACGGAGGCAGTCGGCGGTTCCGCCACCGGTCAAACGGTTGCTGATGCCATGCGTGAATTCATGGACGATGATATCGTTCTCGAGGGCAGGGTCACGCAGGGGCTATAGAGGCGCAAAAGGTTTAGCCTCCAAGCTCCAAACCCCCAGAGGACAGAAAACAAGAAATAAAAGACAAAGCATTTGACTGACGTTCGCATAGTTCCACAGGAAGATTCGCATATGCCCGCTCTGGCCGCTGGAGAATGAACAAAGAACATGTTGTCAGCACGTTGGATGAACACATCAAACTAGAGCGGAAGAAGTACTCGGGGGGCGTGGAAAAGAAGGCGTTGTTGAAGCCTCCGGGGTCCTGAACGGAAATCGTGACGGGATCACCGCCCTGCCCGCCCTTGCCAAAGTTGTCGCTTTGGAAGTTGAACGCGCTCTCGGTGAACCCGTACAGGTACGAGATATCGTGCATCGTGTTCACGACGTAGAACGCGTTGGTGATGGCCGCGTTAACATTGTCGGACGTCGTGGGGTCGACGTCAGGGTCCTGGATGTATATGAAGGCCCCAGGAGACGACTGGGGCGCGGGAGTTGTGCCTTTGGCGGAGAAGACATTGTTGCCGCTTGTGGTGGTGCCGTTTATCCAGCCGATGGGAGAGGCGGCGACGGTGTTGTTCTCGGGGTCAACGAGGTTCTGAAAGCCTTGGGTGAGATACTCCTCACGGATGGGAAGGACGCGGTACTGAACGACACAAACAGCGCATCAGCGCACGATATCACGGCGATGGACCCGCAGTGAACGACGTACAGTGGCCCTGGCGACAAAGCTGGTCGCGGAGAGGACCTTGTTCTCGTGCGCGTCGACGAAAGCGTTGTACCAGGTATTGGCGGTCTCGTTCTGGATCTGGATGGCGTGTACAAGCGAAACGGTGTTATCTTCTTTGACGAGGTACTCAAGGGTGGTCGGGTGCCTGTTGAAGGTGCCGTTGAGCGTCTTCTCTGCTGTCGCGATCGCATCCTCCTTCGAGACGGAGGGGGTGCTGTCCGCGATCGAAGCTGAGATGGTGACATCAATGCACGAGTCGAGTCGATCATACAAAGAGAGAACTGACCAGGCTTCACGAAAGATGAGCCAAAGGACGCGACCTTTCCGTCTTTGTTGAAGGCGACGTTGGCCACGGCGTTCGTGAACGTGATGCCGTTCTACATACAAACAAAAAAGCCCGCGGTAAACTGGGGAGGTTTCGTGTGGGAGAACAGGAAAATGCCTACACTTTGTTGCTTGACGAACGCGTGCTTGGACACGTCACCAATGAATCCGGAGGTGTACGCGATGGCGTCGTTGTCGATCCCGAGCTTGGACGCGACGAAGGCTGTGGCCGCACTCGTGAGGTTGAAGTCGTCGCGCTTGGCCAGAGGGTGGTCTAAACCGACCGTCCCAAACGTCTTCTCGTCGAATCTGTCAGGAGACAGCGGGAAAAAATTCAAGTGAACACTGACCTCGAACGACGACGCAGGGTGGAAGGCCTGAAGCTCCTCGAGGGCGGCGTTCGGGTCCGTATCACGGACACGATGCGTTGCGTGCTCAAAAGCGGTGGACCAGGGAGCAGACACAGCGTTTGAAGCGGGCGCCATTGCGACAAGCACTGAGGAAAGGAGATGGGCGAAGCGAGTCATCGCAGTGATGTCAAAGATGTTGAGTTGTGAACGTGAGAGAGAGAGGACAAAGGACGAATAGCTGGTGAAGACTTGACGTCTGAGATCTGAGGCCTGAGGATCTTTTCTGGTAGACGAGAGTCCTTTATACTCCTAGCACCTCCCAAATACATGGCCTCAACCCCGGGATAATAACAGGAGCTAGGTCTTGCATAGGTTGTCAACCCGTCGTCGGATCGGCCTGCAGAAAAGGGGGAATGGAAGCGCCAACTGACAAATTACATTACCGCGAGCGTTCGACAAACTTGTGACCGAGTTAGAACAGATGTCGCTGTAGTTTCATGCAAGTGAAGTGACGAACAGACGGGTGCGGTCTTGCGGATGACACCGCCGATGTTGGACTCCTCGAACCAGTCCCGGTTCGGTTCAGAAACTGGTTCGAGTCGCTGTGTCGTGTGGTCTTCAGAATTTCGAACCTGCTGCATTACATAATGCCGCCCCCATCACTCTGAGTGAGTCCGCCTCTTACCGCCTTATAGTAATCATTGCATCGATGTTGAACGATGAAGATTGACCTGAGGACTCGCCATTGATATCACGAAACAATACCGCGGGCATCTTTTTTCTTGGTGCGTACCGCATTCAACGATCAATCCTAGCCATTCAACTATCCACTGCCTTGAAGTTTTCTCGCACAACAGGCTCCGAATCGTATCACACGGCACCCGCTCAGGCCTCATTCCCAGAGGCTGATTTGAAAGGATGCTTCCCTGCTTTCTAGCAGAATGCCTTGCCGCTGTTCACGGATTGCACCCCGTCGCCTTCGCCCCATTCTAGAGCGTGCTTGCATTTTCGTCGGATCTTGAGGACTTCTGCCCCACCACGGGCCTCTCAACAATCTCGCCTTAATTACAGGCTCCAGGTAAAGTCCCTCCGCTCGCCGAGAATTCCGACGCGTCATGCCAGAATCACAAGATATAGATGTTCTGAGCCTTCACAAGGGTATTCCCTCACTAGACCTCCGTTGATTTATACAGTAGGAAGTACGGGTCACGACACCCCAAGCGCGATGGTCCCGTTTGGTGTATGTCGCCACCCTCCCCACCGACCATTCCGTGTTCAACATACGCTCAACTGGCCACCTATCACCGCGGACAATGGCGGTTCAATATATTGCCAAGGTACGACACACCGCCATATGCGCGCGCCACGAGCTCTGACTGGTGCCCCAAAAATCTCGCCTTGTAAAATTTATCTCTAACATTCACATCCAACGACGGGTTTTCACATCTGGTTGGTGCATAAGTATACCGACCATTCTCCCTGACCAAAGCAGTGCAGCGCGTGCTTATGCCGTCCCTTTTCGATCAGGACTTCTGAAATATGCTTCTGTAGCACGGCGCCGGGCGGTGGGCCACACTCGGTCCGTTCAATTCCAGTCGTTCGAGTCAGAATGAACAGAAAGTTTCATCGAAGCGACCACCGCACCCGCTCATCCATTCCAGCTGAAAAGATGAAGATCCCGAACCACGTGGAGGAAGAAAGCACAAATTCGACATCGTGTCACCAGACTCCCCTACTACAATTCGAGGAGGTCGTCTAGCACCCGGCGGGGACGGTCGCGTCGTTCTGGTGGTTGGCGGCGTTGACGCCAAGGCCGCGGCTCGCAAACGCATCCCAGAGCGTGCACGCGTTCGCGCCGCCGAAGCGGTTGGCGTCGGCCTGGATCCAAGCATCGCGGGCGGTGGGGACTGCCATAAAAGCGGTGTTCACATCAAGTACATCGAAGCGTGGTAAGGGAGTAGAATAGGAGACGCACAGGTGGGATTGCACGGCTGAATAGCGAGAGAGTCAATGAAGATGTGCATGTAGATGGCGTTGCCGGCGGTGCTCCTGAAAGAGGGCCCGATGCGTGTAAGCAAAGCAAGGGGCGAGTGCGACGAAGGAAACTAGATGGAGAGCCTACGTGGGGTCGAAGAGGGCGTTGGTGTCAAAGCCGTTCGCATCGACAAGGGCGGCGAGGACGTTGTGGAGGATGTTGGCCCAGACCTCGCCGATGTCGTGGACCTCGTTGAGTGTGCCGACGTCCGCGTACGTGAGCGGGTTCACGGACCTGTGCATCCACCGCGTCACCGCGTCAATGGAGACAAACGAAGAGCGAAACGAGATACGCACGAAGAACGCGAGTAGGGGTGTGTGCGGATACCGGCGGTGTCGTTGGTGACGTACTGGCCCAAGACATAGTCGACGATCCCGGAGGACTGTTCTGTCCAGCTGGGAAAAAGGGGGTGGGGGGCATATAATGTTAGTGATACCTTCTCACATAGAATCAGGTAGGGATCAGACGTACTCAGCCATGGCGTCTGACCAGCCCTCGCCCATTCCTCCAGCTTCGAGAGTCTGGAGGCAGCGGCCGGTTCCGCCACCGGTTAAGCGGTTGCTGATGCCGTGTGTATTCTCATGCGTGACGATGTCGTTCTCGAGAGCACCGTCCCGCTCGGGCTGGAGAGGCGTATGATAGTCAACACCCAAACCCTAAGGTGGAAAATGCAGGCTGGAGGAATTGTGCTGACGCTGGTGAGGTCCCACAGGAACATGCGCATGTGTCCGCTCTGTCCACTGGGTCCCAGGAAAAGCACACCCATCAGCGCGTCGAACGCACGCAAGCAGCCTGATGACAACAGGGAACAACGTACTCGGGAGGTGTGGAAAAGTCAGCGTTGTCGGTGCCTGCGGGATCCTGGACGGAAATCGTGACGGGATCGCCGCCCTTTCCACCCTTGCCAAAGTTGTCGCTCTGGAAATTAAACGCGCTCTCGGTGAACCCGTACAGGTACGAGATGTCGTGCACGGTGTTCGCGACGTAGAACGCGTTCGTGATGGCCGCGTCGATGTTCGCAGACGTCGTGGGCGCCGCGGAGGGGTCCTGGGTGAAGATGAAGGAGCCTGAGGACGACTCAGGCGCGGAGGTCGAGCCTTTGGCGGCAACGACGTTGTTGCCGCTCGTCGTGGTGCCGTTGATCCAGCCGTTGGGCGACGCGTCGGCGTTCTCGGGGTCAACGAGGTTCTGGAAGCCTTGTGTGAGTATCTCCTCGCGGATGGGAAGAACGCGGTACTACAGGAAGCGAAAGGACATCAGCAAACAGAGGGACGCCGGGTCCACGATGAACAACGTACAGTGGCCTTGACGACAAAGTCGGTCACGGAGATGACCTTGTTGTCGTGTGCATCGACGAAAGCTTCGTACCAGGTATTGGTGGCGGCGTTCTGGATCTGAATGACGTGCACGAGCGCAGCGGTGTTGTCCTCCTTGACGAGGTACTCGAGCGTGGGCGGATGCTCGTTAAACGTGCCGTCGAGCGTCTTCTCTGCAGTCGCGATCGCGTCCTCTTGTGATACGGAGGGGGTGATGTCCGCGATTGATACTGGAATAGGGGCATCGATCAAAAACTAGTGGCGCGCTCATATGCAGAGAGGACTCACCAAGTTTCACGAAGGATGAACCGAAGGACGCGACCTTGTCGTCATTGTTGAAGACGACGTTGGCCACGGCATTTGCGAACGTGATGCCGTTCTACAAGCACGCGAAAAGGAAACTCCCGATAAGCCGGAGAAACTTCGCGCCGGATGGGAGAAGACCTACGCTCTTCTGTTTGATGAACGCATGCTTCGACACATCTCCCACGAATCCAGAGGTGAACGCGACGGCGTCGCTGTCGATTCCGAGCTTGGACGCGACGAAGGCCGTGGCCGCGCTCGTGAGGTTGAATTCGTCGCGTTTAGACAAGGGGTGATCAAGGCCATCTGTGCCGAACGTCTGTACATCGAATAGTACGTTAGGAGACGTTGGAGAACAAAGACGGAAGAGTACTGACCTCGAAAGACGACGCAGGGTGGAAAGTCTCAAGCTCCAAGGCGGCGTCCCGGCCCACAGCGCGGACACGGTGAGTAGCATGCTTGAAGGCGGTGGGGCTGAGAGCGAGCGCAGTGCTCGAGGCGAACGCTAACGCGACAACGACAGAGGAAAGGAGTTGGGCGAAACGGGCCATCATGCGCTACGGGCTACGAGGTGTGTGTGGGCACCTGACGTCTGAAGATTACCCCAGTAGACGGGAGGACTTTATACCTCTAGCACTTCTCAGAGGAACCAACTACCGCTCCTTCTAGTTCAACCCGAAGAAACGGCGTCGAGCCCGGGACGAGAACAGGAGATGCGAGCGCGTGGACGGGGGGCGGGTGACACTGAAAGGACCTGCATTTCACTTCCAAAAACGACAGGGGTGTTAGTTGCAAGATAGCGAGCCATACCGTGTGCGGTGGGAGAAAGGCGTGTCGTGGGCGGCCAAAGCGTCATTGGGCCAGCGTGCAGAACGGGGGGAATTCTGGGAACGAGCTCTGACGAGAGAGCCTTATCGTGAGTGTACTACGCGCGATCAGACAGAGCACGCGGTCGAACGGACGTCGCTGGGAAGTTGAGTGGGAACGGAGGACGACGTTACGGACGTGCCAGAACAGACTGGTGCGGAGGAAGTAGGGCAATGTCGACTTCTCCACTTGTCGCCTTTTCAACATTTCAATCCTGCCTCGCTCGTTGCCGACGGTAATTGCCGAGTTCTGAAACTTCTGATTAGTGACTCTTCGCACCTCGGCTCGAAATGTATGTACGACTTCGAGCATACGTTGCGACACTGACCGTCGTGCGTAGTGATCTCCGGACTCTCCTTTGGATGGTGTGGCTGTTATATTTGTCTATCATCTGTTTTTCCCCGCATTATGGCTTGTGCAAGTATCTTCGTCACTAAAGTTGGTTTGCTCCTGTCATTGTTCACAAATAGATATCCTGATATAGGCACTAAAGAGAGTGTGCATGGTCGTGAAGTACAGTGCACCATATGCTACTCGATCGCGGTCGATGTAATCGTAGACTGCTTCGGGTCTTCTCTGACGTGCACGCGCGAAAGCTCACCCGAGTCGGCAGGGTTGCTCTCAACGACGAACACAGAGTGCACACGAATGCTCTCCTCGCGAGTAGTGACCGTGATATGCTGAAGGGAAATCTCGGGTCGAATACGAATAGAGGAGAGACTGGGATGCACGAAGTTCTGGTCGCAGTGCGTTCTCTCGAGGCAGACAAGGACGATCACGACCGTCGGATAGATGCCCTGAAACGCCGACATAGCATACCACGGGGACATCAGCGACAGAAAGCACGCGAACGGGATGAACTGCGATGCACTTACGACGAGTTGAATGAGAGCGCCTTTCACGAAGTTATCGCCTGCATTCACAAAGGCCACAGAGGATCCTGGGAGCAGTATCTTTCCCAACGTGTATCCAACCACGTACATCTATCCGTTGAGGGAAAGGTTGTGAGACGGCAATGGAACACTCGCCCGGGTTGTTACGCACCCAAAGCATGCAATAGATAGCTCCCGACTCAACCAGCAGCTCCAGAATTTTCTGTATTTGCGTACGCGCGTTTCCGCTTTGAATGTATTCCTTAAGGTCCCTTCGGTGAATCCTACCCCAAATTTGAGCAAGTGCATTGCGGCGAGATGAAGTACGACACAGAACGCACCATGCTTTATATGCGACAAGGGATGTCGACCATAAGTTGGTAGCAAGGGAGAAAACGAAGGCAGCAGCCCCAAGTGGGTCATCTGACACCGTCGCTGACGGCTGAATTTGTGGAAGGCCTCCGAAGTCAAACGTGCAACAGATATCCCGAGAATTACCTGCGGATAGAGCTAAAGATATCCGTCAATCTCGGCGAAAGATCAAAGTGCCGCAACTACCCAGGGTGCAGAGGAGAAAGGCCGCCGACATTGCTTTGATGTATCGATTGTGACTCCACAGGATCCACGCCCGTGAAAGGACTATCACATCGCTGAGTACAATCTGAAGAAAAGTTCCGGCGGTACATTCGAAGCCGGGATTTGAGAAACGCGTGAGTCGAACTGAATGAGAAGAAACATACGTTCATCACAAGGAAAGCCGTGGGTGCACACTGAGTAAATGCGCTGGAGAACACCGCGTTGAAGGCGTAGAAATTTTGGCTGATGAGCAGGTAGAAAGAGACAAGCTGTGCAGCCCAGTGCGTTGCAGCGCCAGCATACATCACGATAGTGACGAGCAGCAACATTTTCTTCGCGTTCGTTCTGACTCCATTCACTCTGAAGATACAAGAGTTTTAGTAGAGAACGTGTGAGGATGTGAAGCACGCACAAGGAGTGGTACGTGGAAAAGACAATGAGTAGGGAGAATATGCCTGTGCAAGGGGTTGAATCGTTCCCAAGGCGGGTAAGAATACAAAAAAGGACGCACCAAATGTAAGGGTTTCTGTCACGATAACCGTTGCGAGATCATGCACGTATGCAATAGCGTCGCCCTGGAAGATATCCCTGACAGGATGCATGTCCACAGTGGTGCTCAGTGTGAGAGCAAAGGAGCTCTGTGATTTGGAAAGTGTTATGTGAGAATGCACCGAGAATGCTCCCGTATTTAATGAAAGGGGTTTCCGGGAGCTGTATTCATCACGGCAAGTGTAGAGACGGCTATTGGTGTTGAGAGGTGTCGCCTGATGGACAAGTCATCGCCGTTACAGGGTCGAATCCTGCGCACCGTTGTCCAGAGACATTGAATGAGACGCAGGAGAGCAATAGATCACACGTATCTACCATTTTTTTCTTCTCCCTTTGAAAGTACGGGGCGCTCGCGAGTGAGTGGCAGTCCATGGTTACTGCTGGTGACGAGCATCAGAAATTGAGACATGACAAGGCGCACGTACCGAGGTCAGAGTTTCCTTCAATTGATTTCTTCTTCATGTGTTTTCCAGCGAGCGATGGTGAATCTGAATGGGCTGGTGTGTGTGCCAACAATGCCATGACTGCCAGTCGGGAACATCAACGTAATTCAACAAAACGCGGCGGGCAGTCGAGACAACTGTATTGCCACGTGATCATGGCTTTTTTATTTATTTATTTAATTTAATTACATTTATATCCCGCGTCAAGTACCTATGACTAAATGCGGCAGTATGGAAGTAAGGAAGAAGGGTGGGCTGTACGAGTAGGACAAATTATATGTGGGTCGTAGAATTGCTGGGAGGGTATGATGAAGTCATGAAAGGAAGTCCGATAATAGCTATCCTGGGTCCACGTCGTCTGGTTCGGGGGGAGGGGGGGGAGGCTCAATTGGGGCTACCTTGGCAAAAGCGCGCGTAGCGCCAACGAACTTCGCGAGGGCCGACAGACCCGTTTGAGTGCCTAGGATGAAAGGAGTGGATAGGGTGCGCGAGGCGGTGCGAAGGTGGTGTCTTTGATCTTTGAAGAGAGGGCAATCGGCAAGGATGTGGTCTCGGGTTTGGACGGCAGCGTTGCCGCACGGGCATGCAGGGGATTCAGTGGGTACAAAGTGGGCGTAATAATCACCACGGAAGCCATGGCCAAGGATGGTTTGTATGATGCGGGTATGGACGTCGCGGGGGCCGTCAAAGTTGCGGTGGAAGGGGGAAAGGTCCAGCCTCATCTTTGTGTACCGAAATTTCTCCAACTTGAGCTAGAGAGGGTTGGGTTGGATCGGCGTTAGCCGATTCGGACGCGGTGCAAGCCATGCCGCTCGGGAGGGCGGGACTTGCATCACAATTCACTCAGTGGGAGAAAAAGCATCTCAGAAAGATGTATTGTGGTAAATGAACTACGTGTGAATCGTGTGTGAGCGACGAGTGAGGTACCGAACAAGGAGCAGGGGTGGGTGGGTGTGGACAAAGAAAGAGTGTAGACGGTACGAAGGACGACGAGGATGGTAGGCGTGCGGAGATGGTGGTAAAAGGAAACGGGGAAGATCGCGCTGGAAAATTTTGGTTACTGGCGCTCGGCTGGACGTTGGTCCGGTCTCTCGGGCTCGACCGGACCGACACTAATTTGTGGAGGGAGGATGTCGGAGGGCGACTGACGCGAGGTTGTGGTGAGGGCGTGCTGCCCAATCAGATCGCCAGGTTTTCAGCGCTCGGGACTTCGCCTTTGCGCGTGCCCAGGAGATGGTGGAGTGGATGAGGGGCGTACCGTAGACACCCTCCTTCGCGATTGTGTCTGCCCGCTCGTTCCCAACAATGCCTTTATGTCCCGGGACCCATGCAACCTCAACCACCAGTGTCTCCGAGGCATTGAGAAGGGTGTCGATGTGTCGGCAGAAAAGGATGGATGCGGCTTGCGCAGGATGGTCGGCTGTGTCGGTAATGGAGGTGACGGCGGCTTGATTGTCGGATAGGAAGAGGATGCGCGTGAGGTGTGGGTGTCGTGCGAGGAGGTTCACGGCTGCAGCGGCGCTGCCTGAAAGGGCAAGCATCTCTGCATCGTAGGTTCCCGCGCGTCGCCCGAGTCCCCAGCGCCCAGCTCGGACCTCATTTGCACCGAGGTATGCGACGTAGCCCACGTGATCATGGCAAAATCCGGACGTGCCGAAGTTCGCCGAAATTTTGTTCATTGAAGTTCCAAGCTGCCACGACCTGCCACGACCGTCCCGCAACAACAATCCCTGCTTCGACAAGTGGTCGCGCGCGTCCGCGTCCCTGGTGTAGACTAAGTACGCTGCCCACTATTTGGCCGGCGAAGACATGTCAAAAAAAGGCAATTCCCGACCTTTCTCGGATGTAGGTAGGACTGGTGCCTAATAGGGCTGTTGCGCGCGCTGCCGTGAGCCGTCACCTTCCTCAAACCCAAACCTCTTCCGCGTAGTTCCACACCCGGCAATGTTAGGGGAGCGCTGTCCCCATATATTTTAGCTAAAGAATGACCAACACGCTGTTATGCTTGGGAAAGCAATCCTGGAAGATGAACGGGACACGCCGGTTAGGTACGACAACAACTCCTGCACAGCCGAGTATCTTTCACATACTTGATCCCCTGCGGAATAGGAGTGCTGTCTGGACCCTCCTCGTCCAATGTAGCCCCCAACAGCGAGTTGTTTATCATGCCACGGCGACTTTACCGGCCTCCCCCTCTGCACGATGCTCTTAATCCCATCTCGGTTACCCCACTTCGATCGCGTTCTATGGAGCTGCAGGAAGCTCCATGCGGTCTTGATCGACACAGGTATTCGACATCGATCGCTTTTCGGCGGCCTGGGAGCTGCTCGAGGCTTGTGTGAGGTGTCCTTGAGGTGGTCGTTCGGTGTGGGAGTCGAAAAGAAGGTAAGTACGTTCGTTTTCTTCTCATCTCGATACACTCGCAATTCTCCAAGATGCTCATCGATGTATTCTCTTTCTTCCTGTCGTTAGCGACGACCGTCGTCGGCCGTTGTTTCCTCCTCCTCGGCTCCATCTCTTCCCTCCTCCTCGCCCCCGCCCCATCTACCCCTGCCCTTGACTCTGCGTCTCTTCAGGCTCCCGCCAAACAAGAGACGAGGAAGAGGCTCGACGCCGTCGGAGATAAGGATGGCGAAATCCTGAAAGCACGGATGGCGCGGATGGAGCTCGAGCTCCGGGAGACGACGAAAGGCACGACTACGCTCCACGCTGAGCTCGAGGAAGCACGCGACAACGCGCGCCGCCTCTCCCTGGAGAACGACGCCCTCCAGCACCAACTCCAATCCGCGATCTCCTCCCAAAGCACCACCACCAGCGCCCTCGACGTCGCCCAGTCCGGACTCGCCCAATCCGAGCTCGCCCTCCACCACCTCCAGACCCGCTTTCAAACGATGCAAGAGCAGCTCGCGCGCGCGCAGGACGCGCTCGACGCGCGGACCAAGACGCTCGACGCGGCCGAGGCGCTGCTCGGGACGGCGTCCGAGCCGGTGGTGGTAGACAAGGTGCTCGCGGACGAGGTCGAGGCGGGGTTGAACGAGGCGATCGAGCAGGTGGCGACCAAGCTGGCGACGTCGCTGGAGACGGGGGGCGAGTTGCGCTACGGGGACGTCGAGGAGACGGGGGACATGCGCGCGGCGGAGGGCGTGTTTCGGCGCTGGTTCTCGTCGCCGAGCGTGGAGGAGCTGAAAGGCGTGCGGCACCGCGAAGACTCGACTTTGCTGGAGATTCTGTTCCGCGCGTGCGCGGTCAACATCGTCGCATTCATCGTGACGCGGTGGCACTTTGGGCTGGAGCCTTCGCAGGACTCGCTCGACCGGTTGTTTTCCA
The DNA here is from genome assembly GCA_012932865.1 of Amylostereum areolatum. NCBI lineage: Eukaryota > Fungi > Basidiomycota > Agaricomycetes > Russulales > Stereaceae > Amylostereum > Amylostereum areolatum. The sequence continues at coordinate 56,606 of SAXG01000063.1, read as the reverse complement.
CGATCTCTGAGAACGGTGCGTTATCCTGCGTCCATTATTCATGTTTGGTTTGACGTTGACATTGCCGACAGAACCGCCTGCGATCGCCGGACGGTGGAAAGCGCTGACGAGGCGATACGCACAAGCGCGCGGCCCTCCCTCGAAGAACGAGGTGGCATCCGCGTACGTGGACGACATCGTGGACATGCTCGCGTGCGTCGTGCTTGCCGCTGGTCTGGACAACAGCCGCGCACACCTCCGTTCGATGATACTGGGGTTGGTGGGTGGGGATGTCGAAGAAATCGTCGATTGCGCGCTGAAGCTGAACAAGACCGTCGGAGAGGGTGCGGCCGTGGGCGTCATTTCGCCCATTGTCGTGCGCGCGGGAGAGACGTTTGATCCACGCACGATGGTGGAGGGGCACAGCGCGACGCCACGCCTGATGCACGTGTACGGTGCGGCGACGGGGCTGGACGATCGGGTGCTTTGTACGACGGGGATTGGGCTAAGGAAGGAGGTGCGGGATGGGGAGCCCTCAGGTGGGGTCCAGATGACGATATTGGTGAAGCCTGTGGTTGCGATGCGTAGTATCCTCGACATACTGCCGTCTGAGTAGAGCATGCCGACTGTTTCGTGGACGGGCTTGAGCCGCTTGACCGTGACTAGTTACTTTGCTATTTATCGAATTGCGTAGTTTATCTGAAGAAATTTCTCCAAAAATCCTGTTTTTAATCACTGCCAACTGCCTCTGTGTTTTTCTGCGTACTAAGGACTGTGTCGTCTGTGTATGAGTCGTCTGGTGGAGGGTGTCGGATGGGTGTCGCGATCGGTGGAGGGGACCGGGTGTCTCCGAGGTGACCTCACGGGTGACCCAGTCACGTCACTCCCACCTACTCCGAGTCTCCGACCCACTGTTTCTCCTCCTCCTCCACGGCGAGGACGAGGACGACCGGGACCCCCATCATCTTTCATACCCACCCTCGCGCTTATTCTTTCGACTTCATACCCGGCTATGGACACCAGACACACCCCTCAAGGCTTCAAGACCTCCCGAATAGCCGCGAGCGCTGGACACCTCCCACAATTGACCCGACGATCAACTCAGTAACTAGCAAACGCCCACCCACTCTGTCCCCGCGTCATATCGAAGGGAAAAACGAGGCAGTGTGGGGTCATTCTTTTCAATTCGTCATGAGGCGAGATACCGGGAGGAGGATAAGTTCACGGTTTGCGCTCTTCATCACCCCCACTTCTCTTCTTCCTGACGTCGTCCCCATCCCTCGCAATGCCTTTCGACCCCCTCTATTTCACGCTCACTGGTCTTTGGGTGCTGCTCGTCGGCGGTGTTCTGCTGGCCTACTCGCTCTCCCGCACCGCACTTCCGGTCGCTCACGACGAAGCCCCGAAGCCGTCGTCCAAGATCCCGGCGGACGGTGCAAGACGTTCAGCCGCTCCTGCGGATGACGTCGAGAGGGGGGCGAAGCTGCTCGAGGCGAAGAAGGAGCGGGTTCTGTTGGAGGCCAAGTTCGCGCGGGCGCAGCAGGATCTCGAGGACATGGCGAAGGACAAGGACGCGCTCAAGGACGCGATGGAGGACGCCCAAGCCGAGGCCGAGCGCATGAACATCATCAACCGCTACCTCCACGCCCAGCTCAAGGCCCTCCAGTCCTCCCACAAGCTCTCCCAGTTCGAACTCGCCGCGATCAAGGCCGCCCTTGACCGTTCCGAGCTTGCCCGCGCCCAGCTGCAGGTCCACGCCCAGGCGATCGAGGCGCAGCTCGAAATCGCGGAGGAATCCCTCCAAACGCGCACCGACGAGCTCGAGAAGGCGGGGGTCCTCCTCAGGACCCAGGACCTCTTCGCGGACGGCACCGAGGACCGCCTCAACGCCGCCGTCGCGCAGGTCGCGGACTCCCTCGCCCAGGCGATCGAGAAGGAGGTGGAGTCCACCGACGTCGACACGGATGACACGCGAGACGCCGCAGAGGCCTTTCGTCGGTGGTTCAGCTCTCCTACGCTCGACGACCTCCGCTCCGTCTCCAGCGCCGACCCTACCCTCCTCTCGACCGTCTTCCGCGCTTGCCTCGGACACATGGCCGCGTTCATCATCACGCGCACGCCCCAAAAGTCCGTCGATGATCTCGTTCCGACGTCAACAACGGACAAACGTACGTCTACGCCTTTACCTCGTGCCTCGGGCTCTTTTCTCTGCAATCGCTGACCCACTCGCGTTTTCGCCAATGTTAGCGCTGGAGGAGATGGCCGGAGCATATGTGGACGACCTGATTGACATGCTCGCCTGCGTCGTCCTCGCGGCCGGCATAGACGGCGATCGCGGGCGCGTTCGGGCCATCGTGCGTGACCACGCTTATGACGGCGTTCGCGAGGTCGTGCAGGCCGCGCTGAGGATCCACACCGCGGTCGGAGACGCGGTGGCGACTGGGTTCGTTTCCCCTCTGCTCGCGCGTGTCGGCGCTGCGTCCGACGGGAAGGGCGTGCGGGGCTTAATGGACGGGCTGGAGGGGGGTTTGTTCGGGAAGGAGGCGGGGCTCAAGTCTACCGCCGCTCTGCAGCTATTGTGAGTGTGTCTGCGGCTCCCGCTCTCCGTTTCTCGCTATATGCTCTATACCCCTTTCAACTTTCCGCTATTGACCTCCTCTTGACATGTTTGTTGATGTATACCCCCCCTCCCTGTTTGTGTGTATGGTTGCTGCGGTGCTTTGTCTTTTGTATCCGGTCGCTTCTTGATGTATCGCTTGACTCCCTAATATAGGTACTTTTTCCGAGTCCATGAACGTGGGATACGACTGAAGTTGAACGTTGAAGTGCCGCGCATGTATGTACGACTCCGAGGGGGTACGAGCCTGTGGTGGACCGTGGTCACCTGACGCGGGATACAAATGTAACCAAAAAAAACAAAAACAAAAAACCGTGGTCACCTGACCCTTCCGAAAACCTCCGGGGACGTTCCGGGCGTTACTTCTCCCCAGCTTCTCGCTGAAGCTTGAACAGCACACGATAACCCAACGATAACCCTTTCCTTTCATGTTCCCCCTTCGAATGCTCTGGATTGCGACCGGATCAGTGCACCGACAATATGTCCTCTTTTTATAACTACGAGGACCCAAATCGTGGCACCCTTCCGTCGTCTAGTGTTCAAGCTTCAAGACGCGGAAGTGCAAGCGGGCGTACTGCGAACTTTGATCCATGCGCGATGGGAGACGGCGGAGTGCGTGGATCTTTCGATGGAGAGAGGAAACGGTCTGACCATGCGGATATGCACGCGGTACGTGAAGCACATCTAAGTTTCTGACTGCCAGCTCATCACCGGAACCGCGTTCGGTACAATTGCTGTAATTACGTCGCTTTTCAAGGATAACACATGTATTCTATACATTATAACGGTCAATGTTGCTTGCCAAGGACAACCTTCGGTTTGACCAGGATTGTATGAGAGTTCCCTCCCTCCGCGACTCTCCTCAACCCAAGCTCGGTCGTACACATCACCCACGACGCCGTGTCCGTGTCTTCCTCCAGCACGCCAGCTCTTTCATCGTTAAATTCACTCGCCATCGTCGACGGATCGAAGCTTGCTCCCGGGCTGACAAGCAGGGGCTCCAGGATGTATGAGGGGAATTTCTGGCCGATCGTTTCGTTCAACTGAACAGCAAGGCGGGCGACCTCCATGATCTGACGTCCAACCTTGGAGAGGACGAGGGTGGCCGCGGTCTCACGATTTTCTACATCCGGCTCGAATCCAGAGAGGACGATCACGTCCGCGACGCGTTCGGCGACGAAGTGTCCAACGTACTCGTCGACGCGCTTCCAGTCGAGGGCCTGGTGAGCGTACTTTCGTGTTATCGTGCTCCATTTGATGGCGACTTGTGCCGACTCTGTATATCATGCGGTGAGACGGGACGTGAAAGGAGGACAGAACGTGGCTGCTGACCACTTCGTTGCAGGGCGCGCCATACTTCGTCGAACACGTCCATATCTTTTCGAGGACCCAAGCACCACCGCACTGAAACATCGCGCACGACCCACCCAACGCAGCCTTCCAGAGCAATCTGGAACCAAGTGAAGAAGTCGGCGTCGCCGCTCGCCGCCTTTCCCGGCGTCAAAATCTGGACGACGGCGTCTCCCAGTGCTCCTCCAAGTTGTTGAGTGCAGAAAGTCGCAACGGAATCGGGAGGGGTATGGCGCGTTCTCCCCTCGTATGATTCGACCAGTGCCGTTGCGACCTGCGAAATCTCGTAGTTGAGGTCCTTCACGAGGTCCGCCACCTGTGTATCCGTCACGGTCTCCGAAGACGGGAAGAACACCTGCGCCGCATTCAACTCGGTCGTCCTCCTCTCCAGCAACTCCCCAACTTCCTGCTTTTCGTGTTGCACGTGTGCGAGTGCCCTTTCGAGCTCGGCGATGGTCTGATGCGCTTGCTTGAGCTCCCGCTGCGCGTCTTGGAGGGCACGGCGGTCGCCGGACAGGCGCCGGACGGCGTCTTTGCTGGCGTCTAGATTAGAGGTGACGTCCGCGAGGCCGTCTTGCGTGCGGCAGAGAAGGGCCAGCAACTCAGAGTAGGGGTCTTGCGGTGGCTACATGTCGGTGAGCGGTCGTCGATTGATCCAACTAGCAACCGCTGAGACTTACCCTAGCATCGCGATGTCCTCTCGGCCGCCCATTCGCCTGGGTTTCCTCTGCGATCCCATCCGTTGGGGTTGGTGGAGTGTCGGCGTGGGATATGGATGCAGGGGCCGTCGACTGCAGCGTGTGTGCCATGAGTTGGCTTCCGCGTTCGCAATAGCATCATTTACCGTATTCTCACGACGTCTCGACTCATTTGTGTAGTGTCTCGCGCGTCCACGGTAATGAGAACGGCGTCCCCCTGCTGACGAGCGCCCCGTCGTAGCTTCAGCTGGAGGTGAATCAGTCGGCGACGCGGACGCGCTCATGGGAGTGGGACGTGGGAGTGGGACCGACGAGGTCGGTCTCATTTCGAACATGCCCTCTTTCTGCACCCTCAAAATACATCCTAGGACACGGGTACACAGGAAGGAAGCGTGCACATCACATGCCTCCGTGGAGGACCAATCCGCGAGTCTGGTCGGGTGACGGATAGGCGGAAGCATAGCGCCTGACGCCTGGAAATCTTCTCGAAGGTCTGTGAAGTACTGGTTTATTCCTGTCGTTTGCATACAACACATAACTCACATATAACTTACCCTAAGCGACAAGTGCTTCTCCCCACCAACCAACCCAACCCACGAAGTCGTCCTCGACACTCGTCCACCATCATGACACATCGTCAGGCGTTCCACGGCCTCAAACGACGACTAGCCATGGGTATCGACTTAGGAACGACGTATAGCGGCATATCGTACGCCATCCTGGATCCTGGTAAAATCCCCGAAATACACACGATTTCCCGGTCAGTCACGTTCTATATTTTCGTCCGCCGCCCGCCGCTTTTTACATGGGTTCAGCTACCCTGGACAGGATGCGGGGGACTCGAAGGTACAGACCGTGATATGGTACGACGTCGACGGGAAGGTACTCGCAGCTGGCGCTGAAGAGCCACCGTACGATGATGAAGACGACGACGAAGGGGAGGACGGGCCGAATGGCGCGGCGCCTATAAAAACCGAATGGTGCGTACGGCCTCTTCTCCCACCGATCCTCGGGCCTGAGGCTCCAGGTCTCATTCTCCAACGCAGGTTCAAGCTTCTTCTACGTCCCAAACACATCACGACGACGGTCGACGACATACAACCATGCAAACTTCCCGCCTCAAAAGGCATCATAGACGTCTACGCCGACTTTTATCGGTATCTCTTCGAGCACGCTCGCGCATACATCCAACAGACTCACGCAAGCGGCCATCTTCTGTGGGAGTCCTTCGAAGAAGACATTGACATAGTTCTTAGCCATCCAAACGGATGGGAAGGAGCCGAGCAGTCCGCAATGCGCCAGGCGGCGGTAATCGCAGGATTGGTGGCAGATACTTCCTTGGGGCGTGGCCGTGTGACGTTTGTTCCGGAGGGGGAAGCCAGCCTACACTACTGCCTTGCGAGTGGGCTGATCTCGGAAGAAGTGAAAGTGCGTAAACGCCTTGAAAATGTGTTCCCGGACGCTAAACGTACCAATGAGCAGAGGGGAAACAACATCATAATTATTGACGCTGGTGGCGGAACCGTCGACCTCAGCACGTACACGTTCGTAGACACAGCTCCGCCCAAAGGTCAAGAGATTGCGCGACCTGGGTGTTCGTATCGCTTTTCACGCGTCTATCCCTGTGTTAACCTCATGGCCAGGCATCTTTGAGGGTTCTGACTTTGTACGCCGCCGTGCTGCACGTCATCTTACAGGTTCTCGTGTCTCCCACATTCCATGGCTCACGCACTCACCGACGTATGATCGTAGAAAAACTACGAGGTTCCTCTTTTGGGACGAAGCCTTCTTTAACAAGCATAGCGCACCAATTTGACCAGACGGCAAAGAAGCGCTTCAAGGGCGAGGGCGATTCGAGCGTCAAATTCGGCAACGTCGGCGACAACGATCGTGATGTAGGAATACGCAATGGACGGATAAAACTCACAGAGTACGTGATACCGGTTCTCGCTCATCCCCTTTGACCCAACGTGAAAACAATTCCAGGGAAGATGTCCGTGGCTACTTTGACCCGGGCATCAAAGAGATCATTCGCGCAATCAAAGCTCAACAGGACGCTGTGGCGCCCGACAGTATATCGGTGAGTTTTATCATAAAAGGCACGCACCACGCACACTTTTTGACGTCGGCGAATGAAGGCATATCTTCTTGTTGGTGGGTTCGCCGCAAGCGAATACCTTTATAAAGAAATTGGCGCACACTTGGGAGGACGAGGTTCACGGTTGTTCCGTCCAGATGCCCACGTGTACGTGTTCGACCAACGCCTTCCTCACCAAACATTAAGGCAGTTTTAGGGGTAAAGCGGTGGCCGTGGGTGCCGTATCCTTTCATATCGACCATTTCGTCTCAACCCGCGTGGCGAAATTTACGTACGGCACAAGCTGTACCCGTCGCTATCAACGGTCCAACCCAAGTCATCGTTCCCGATGCAAAAAGATCATCGTGAAAAGCGACGGGAAGCCTTACGTCCCCGGGGGGTTCCTCACTACGATTCAGCAGGTCTGGCTTTTGACGAGCATCCACAGAATGCTTACTGACCATCGGGAACTAACAGGGCACGCAGGTGTCAGAGACGACATTGTTCAAGACTCCCCTGATCTGGACGGGGAAATTAGGCAGCACTGACACTCTGTCGAGTAGGATATTTTGCTACCGTGGGGCGTTAGCGCCGGATTGGATGTCTGAAGATCCACGTTCGTGTCATCTCTTCCGACTTCGTCCGACGCTTATGGGCTCTGTGTATAGACGGGTTTTCAACTCTGTGCACCATCTCTGCCGATATATCGGCTATACCAAAGGTGATACGGCATACTCGGAGTTCTCAAGGCTCGTATTGGCAGCAAGATTTCTTCGTCGTCCTGGCTTTTGGCCTAACAGAACTCAAAGCCCATCTTTCCTGGATCGAAAATGTGCGTGCCGCTCGGTTGCTCGTGTTGATAACTGACTATATAGCTGGGTGGTTAGGGCGTCGAAATGTCGTGAGTTATGCTCCGTTGATATGCAGAGAACGTGGGCTTATTCGGTTACAGAGGCCCTGCGTCAATTGTTTACGACGATAACCACGCGATGCCGGTTTCTGGTGATCATTAGCTTGCATACGGAAGGACTCGGAGTTATGAGCCCAGTGAGGGTACTAGTATATGTTTTCTTCATCCGTTTTCGGACCTTTCTTCCTCCCAATCGCTATTGAAAGTAACCGGACCGGGCTGGCGTATATTAGAGTAGTGCTTGTGTAGAAGGACATTATGAAATCTCATAACTGATGTAGTGGGATAACTTGGTGACGATGATTGGACGATGATGTTCAGAACGCGGCGTGACGATGCATCCCAAATCACGCGTTACTTGCAGTTGCGTCACGGTCCTTAATTATCCTTTTTTCGCTCTCGATGATAGAAGCCCGGAATCCCCACCAGCTCGATGCACTCTACTCGTTATATCACCCCTCTCTAAAGGTGAGTGGGCCACACTCTTTTATTTGTGCTGCTCGGGTCATCAGGGTCGCTCCAGGCGCAAGAAGAACAGGGCTGCGGGAGAAGTTCCTGCTCGTAACGTGTGAGACAAGTGTGAGAACCGATACTCTACGGATGTCGTACAATGGGCGCAGGTTGATATGGATGTGCGACAAATGGAGATTGGTGAAGGGTCATCGGTTATCTCTGAGGCAGACATGGCCAAGGTACGTGAGCCACATCTAAGTTTCTGACTGCCAGCTCATCACCGCAACAGAACGTGTTTCGTCATCTATTAGTAAACAATCGCTGTAATCATATTAAGAATAATATATGCTCTCTTTACCCCCCCTCTTTCCCCATGTTCACGATGGGAGGAGTGTGTGGATCTGCGATGGAGGGAGGGAATGGTCGCTGGTTGTGCGGATAAGGACACAGTACGTGATACACGTCTAAGTTTCTGACCGCCGTAACCACCTTCGACTGTCGACAGGACGCGTTCTGAACAATTGTTGTAATTACGTCGGCTCTCAAGGATAACATATGTCTTCTGTACATGATAACGGTCAATGCTGCTTGTCAAGAACGACCTTCGGCTTGACCAGGATTTGGTGCGAGTTTCCTCCCTCCACGGCCCTCCTCAGACCAAGCTCGGCCGTACACACCACACATGACGTCTTCTCCTTCTCCTCATCCTGCGCTCCATCCTTTCCGTCCTTGAACTCACTCGCCATTGTCGACGGGTCGAAACTCGTTCCCGCGCTGATCATCAACGGCTCCACGGTATACGAGGGGAACTTCTGGCCGATGGTTTCGTTGAACTTGATGGCAAGGCGAGCGACTTCGCTGACCTGGCGCTCAACTTTGGAGAGGACGAGGGTGGCCGCGGCTTTGCGATCTCCTGCGGTCGGCTCGTATCCACAAAAAACGACGACGTACGCGATGCGCTCTGCGATGAGTTGGGTGACGTATTGGTCGGTGCGCTTCCAATCGAGGACCTGACGAGCGTATTTCCGTGTAATTGTGCTCCATTTGATGGCGACCGGTGCAGCCTCTGGGATAGGTGAGCTGAGAAGGGGTATCAACAAAACTGAGTGAGATTGACCAGCTTGGTGCAGAGCGTCCCATATCCCATCAAAGATGCCGAGCTTCTCTTGAGGTCCCAGGTGCCACTGCACTGCAACCCACCGGACGATCCATGCAATCGAGCTCTGCAGAGCGGCTTGGAACCAAATGGAGAAGTTGGCGTCGCCCTTTGCTACTCGCGTTGGCGTTAAGCGCTGGAGGATAGTGTCACCAAGGGCCCCTTCCGCTTGGAGTACGCGAGAGCAGGGCTTCGCAATGGCAGGTGGAGGAACAATGCGCATCGCAGGTTCGTACGAATCGACCAAGGCGGTGGCGACCTGCATGATCTCGTAATTCAGCTCCTTCACGAAGTCCGTCGCCTGTGTATCCGTCACGGTCTCCGAAGCCGGGAAGAACGCCAGCGCCGCGTTCAGCTCAAGCGTCCTCCTCTCCAACAGTTCCGCGACATCTTTTTTTTCGCGCTTCAGATGTGCGATTTCCCTGTCGCGTTCGGAGATGGTCTGCTTTGCTTGCTTCAATTCGCGTTGTAAGTCTTCAAGCGCGCGGCGATCATCGGATAGACGCTGGATGGTCCCTTTGCTGGCGTCTAGCTCAGAGGTGACATTGGCGAGATCCTCTTGCGTGCGACTGAGTAGGGCCCTCAACCCTGGGTAGGGGTCTTGCGCTGGCTGCGGGACGGTCAGTGGTCGTCGACCTATCGTTGCTCCTACCTGCTGAAGCCCACCTTAGGTCCGTGATGCTCTACCTGCTGCGTCCGTCCGTTCGAACGACCCCCACCTGTGTGACCATTTGTTGAGGGTGTCGAGGTGGTGCTAACGCGGGGTACTTGTGCAGAGGCCGTCAACTGTGGACTGCAAGTTGGCTTGGCGTCCCCCCAGAACGACATCACTCACCACGTGTTGGTTACGCCGCTGGGCTGGGTCGCCTTTCGGAGGCCTGATGTCGGCGGAGCGTTTTTCTATCGAGCGCTTGGAGGATGGTTGAGCGGGAGGAGACTCTTTGGGCGACGCGGGTGTGCTCATGAGGGCCGGATGTGGGGTCGAGGAGAACGAGGTCAGTCTCGCCTCCACGACGTCCTCGCTCTGAAGCCTTAAAATAAACCCTAGGACACGGGTACTTGGCACACGAGGCAAAACACGCGTCTACGTATGATCAGCATGAGGATCCCTCCAAGTGACGGATAAGCAGAAGCACGCGTCACCACTGCTTGGAAGGTCAGCGTGACGAAATATGGGTAGATTTATGGGTGCTCGGGGCAATCGTCGCCGCCAGCGTTCTCACCCCCCACCATCTTCATTGCGTACCATGGCTCACCGTCGACCATATCACGGAACCAAGCGACGTCTGGTTTTAGGAATAGATCTCGGTACAACGTACAGCGGCGTAGCGTACGCCATACTGGATCCTGGACTTGTTCCTGAGATAAACATCGTCTGCCGGTCAGTCCCCGTCCATCCCTCCTTCATTTGAATATCGCTTCCATATACGTTTCTTCAGCTATCCAGGTCAAGAGGCTGGAGACTCCAAGGTTCAAACCATCATATGGTACGATCCTGATGGGAACGTACGGGCGGTCGGCGCTGAAGAGCTCGATTTCGACGATGAAGGCGGCGAGGAAACGGAGAACCCCGTCGCTCCCGTTAAAGTGCAATGGTATGTTTTGATCTTTTTTCATACTCCCCTACTGATTTTTACCCTCGCAGGTTCAAACTCCTCCTGCGGCCCAAATCAATCTCAGTCGCGGTCGACGACATGCAATACTGTAAGCTCCCCGCCTCAAAAGACATACTCGACGTCTACGCGGATTTCTACCGCTACCTTTTCGAGCACGCCCGCTCGTACATCCGCCAAACGCATGCAAATGGTCACCTCCTCTATGATTCCTTCGAAGACGACATTGACATTGTTCTCAGCCATCCAAACGGATGGCTGGGGGCTCAGCAATCCACCATGCGCAAGGCGGCTGTGAAAGCTGGTTTGGTGCCTGATAACGCATCGGGTCATGCACGGGTGACATTTGTCTCGGAGGGGGAAGCTAGTTTACATTATTGCCTTGCCAGCGGGCTGATCTCGGGCGAAGTCAAGGTGCGCGCGTGGGACTTAGGATGCCCTATTGCGCTAACGAGCCGGTTGACCACGCAGAAGAGCAACACCGTCATGATAATCGACGCTGGCGGCGGAACCGTCGACTTGAGCACGTACAGGTTTTCTGACATGTCCCCGCTCAAAGTTCAGGAGGTTGCGAAACCTGGATGTCTGTATCCGGGCTGTTTATGCTTCTCCCTGCGCTGATGGGTCCGCGGTCAGGTATCTTTGCGGGCTCCGACTTCGTACGCCGCCGCGCGACATGCAACCTCACAGGTTCCTAAGTACTCGATTTGCATTGTCTACCCGCATGCTCACGTCCAAACCCCCAGAAAAGCTCACACTTTCGCGCTTCGGAACGAAGTCTTCCGTCGCCACAATAGCTCACGAGTTTGACCAGGCGGCAAAGAAGCGTTTCAAAGGTATCGGCGATTCATTCGTCAAGTTTGGAAGTGTCAACGACGAGGATCGCGAAATGGGCATACGACATGGGCGGATCAAACTCACAGAGTGCGTGGTTCTGGCCTTTTTTCTTTTCGTGTTCTCTAACAAGAAATTTCAGACAAGAGGTCCGTAGCTATTTCGACCCGGGGATCAAGGATATCATCTGCGCGATCAACACTCAGCAGGAAGCAATGGAACCGACGGGAATATCAGTGAGTCTTCGAATCGTGAATCCCGCATGCATCTTTTTGAAGCTGGCGGTGGGAGGCCCACTTCCTTGTTGGTGGGTTCGCCGCGAGTGAGTATCTATACAACGAACTCGACGCGCACTTGGGAGGACGTGGGTTTCGGCTGTTCCGCCCAGACAACCACACGTACGTACGAGACCATCGACATTACATACTTACTGCCCCCAACTAATCCAGATTCTAGGGGGAAAGCGGTCGCACTCGGCGCCGTGTCCTTTCACATCGACCATTTTGTGTCGACACGCGTGGCGAGGCTCACGTACGGTACAACCTGCTCCCGTCCATACCAGAGGTACGACGCTAGCCACCGCTCCCGGTGCGACAAGGTTTTCCAAAAAGTGAACGGGAAACCGTACCTTCCAGGCGGGTTTCTAACGACAATCCGACAAGTATAACTTCTCTTCGGGGGTTTTTAACTTTGAAGATGCGTTGCTGACCGTAAGGAAACAGGGGACACAGGTCTCTGAAACGACGCTGTTCAAGACACCCTTGATATGGACCGGAAAGTTGGACGACGGAAGTACACTCTCGAGTAGAATACTCTGCTACCGCGGAGCTGATGCACCGAATTGGATGGACGAGGATCCAGGCATGTGTCGTCCCCTTGTATCTGCGTCTTCCATGTCTTGCTCATAGACCATACGCCCAGACGGGTTTTCAACCTTATGTACCATCTCAGCGGATATCTCGGCTATACCCAAAGTCATCCAGTACAGCCCTCAGGGACCGTACTGGCGGCAGGAGTTCTCTGTAGTCCTGGCATTTGGGCTGACGGAGCTCAAAGCACACCTTTCATGGTTCGAAGAGGTGGGTATCGCCGGTCACTCTCTCCGACTTGTCGCTGGGTTGACCATTGCTAACCACCTATTATGATGATTGGTATCAGGGCGTTGAAACATCGTAAGTTTTTTCCATCCTGGGGTACGAAACTGTGACTCACTGTAAGTGCATGACCGCAGGGGTCCGGCAGCGATTGTGTACGATGCTAATCTCGGGGTGACGGTACCAAATCCCTAGCGTTCCCTTTCTTACTTTCACTGCCGCGACCCCCGCTGACCTTCTGTTGGTGTCTCTGGACGAAGCAAATGCCAATATACGGCCTTTATTTTTGCATACGACGAGCGGTTATCGGAATACGCAACGATCGAATGTTGCGTCGTTGTCGTACTTAGAGTGCATTTTTGTATCGAATTATACCACGTGTGATAACTCGGTTACGGGTGGATAAGTGGAACCTTACACAAGATAATAATGTTGTTCCTTCTTGCCGCTTATGCTCTCCATCGTCCCGTCCGGTCTCGTCCCCTGGACGGTCTCTATGTACTCGCCCAGCTCCTTTCCTATGCCTTTATTGCCGCACCCCTCACGACCCCCAGCGCCTTTCGAAGCTGGCTGCGCATAGGTAAGGAAGAAGACGCGTAGCGCCTCGTGATGTTCTGGCTTGAACTTATTTAATTGACTCGTATTCGACACATGTAGACGCCACGCCCACGCCCACGCATCCTCCCTTCTTCAATACGCACACAGCCAGCCGTCATTGCTACAACTTATCCTCGCGACCGTTCGATGTCTGCACGACAGCCGTATTCAGGGCTCAAACGACGACTCGTCATCGCATTCGACCTTGGCACCACATTCAGCGGTATCTCGTATGCTTTGTTGGATCCGGGGAGACCACCAGAGATCAGAACTGTGACCAGGTAAAGTCCGATGATATCAGCCTAGGGCCACAAGCTTATCGAAACGCCGTGGTAGATATCCGGGACAGGACGCAGGCGATTCCAAGGTCAGGACGGTCATACACTACGACGCGAACGGCAGAGTACTCGCCGTTGGCGCCGAAGAGCCGCCGCTCGAGGACATAGATGGAGAGGATGAGAAGGAATGGACTTTAGTTGAACCACTCAAGGTGGAATGGTGCGTGACGCCGCTTCGCCATGTTGGCCCGGTCTTACCCTCCGTCGTTCGTGTCAGGTTCAAATTACTCCTCCGCCCCAAATCCACTTCCTACGATCCCAATATCCCTACCGCCGTCCTTCCTCCTTCCAAAAACATCGTATCCGTCGTCGCCGACTTTTATCGATACCTGTTTGACCGCGTGCGCACCTACATCTGCGAGACCAACGTCAGCGGCGACTCGATTTGGCGATCGGTTCAAGGCGAGATCGACTTTGTACTGAGCCACCCCAACGGCTGGGAAGGTCAGCAACAAAGCGCGATGCGGAAAGCGGCTATCATGGCGGGACTGGTGCCAGATACGCCCAGAGGACAGGAGCGGGTCTCGTTCGTGACGGAGGGCGAATCCAGCTTTCATTACTGCATCTCCAAGGGACTGATGTCGGAAGCGATTGTAGTACGTTTCCTCACTGTCTCCGTCTACCCGTGGGCTCATGTTGTTACAGATGGGGAGGAATGTGATGATCATCGACGCGGGCGGGGGAACCGTAGATCTGAGCGCGTACATTTTCACGCAGGCTTCGCCTGTGAAGATCGCCGAGATCGCCGAATCTGCTTGTGAGCACCGTCTCTTTTAGATACTCTTCGTCTCTTACTAAGTATGGCCATGCAGGCATCTTCCAAGGTTCAGTCATGGTACGGCAGCGCGCGCATGCCTTCTTGAAAGGTTTCTTTTCCATACGTTGCCCCAATGATGTTCCCGTTCTCATTCGCCCACCAGAGAAACTCAAATCGTCCCGGTTCGGAGAGAAGCGCTACCTTGACACCATCTGTGAACTATTCGACCAGACCGCGAAGAAGCGCTTCAAGGGAGATGCCGATGCCATGGTCAAATTTAGCAATATGCTCGCTGACCGGGACCCCAGCGTTGGTATTCGAAGCGGGCAAATCAAGTTTACCAGGTCCGTCAGGATCTACACTCTCTAGGACTGCGTGCTCACTCGCTGGTTGTAGAGATCAATTGCGCTCGTTCTTCGACCCGTCTGTACAGGATGTTATCCGGACTATCGAAGCTCAGCAGACAGCGGCTGGGTCTAAGAAAATTACCGTGCGTCTTTTAGTTCCTTATCATTGGCGCGCTCTCAGGCATTGCTGGTAGACGTTCTGTCTTGTCGGAGGCTTCGCCGCGAGCGAGTACCTGTTCTCTCGACTGAAGGAGCACCTGGAGAAGAAAGGTCTGAGCCTCTTTCGACCGGACGAGCATACGTACGTTCATCTGCTGTTCTGTGTTCGTCCGCCTTTGACGATCACGTTCTTCAGGGTGAAGGCCGTCGCCGAAGGCGCAGTGTCGTTCTATCTGGACCACTACGTCTCTACGCGCGTCGCAAAACTCACCTACGGCATCGAGGGTGCTGTGGCCTACGACCCGACCAAACCAAACCATTATCGTCGGTCGGACTCTGCGTACACCGATCTCGACGGCGGACTCTACCTGCCGTGTGCGTTCTACCCGATCGTAAAAAAGGTAAAGCTCGCTTCTGACATCCTTACTCTTATATTTCAAACGCTTGGACGCAGGGGACGCAGGTGTCGGTGACCACCGAATTCGAAGAAGAGTTCATCAAGTCTTCGAGGAACAGAGAGGATTTGAACCACATGCGAAAAGAGATACTTTGCTATCGGGGAGATGACGTCCCCGAATTCATCGACGAGTCCGGTAGTGCGTCGTCTCTCCACATTTCGCTTAGAAAACTTATATATATATCTCACTGTTATAGAGGTTTTCTCGACGCTCTGCACCATCACGGGCGATTTATCGAACGTTCCGACCATTGTGCGGCATGGGCCCCTTGGGAAGTACCACGACCGGACGTACTCGGTCATAATGTCCTTGGGGTTGACGGAGTTGAAGGCATTCGCCGGATGGACGGTAAAGGTGTGCCTCGTCTTCCTTTTGGCCTTCCTGCATTGCTCACGTAACTGCTCGCTTGATCCTATAGAAAAAGACAAAGCGGTACGCATTCATATCATGTCGATCTTGCTTGAAAGGCGCTGACTGCTTTCACAGGGGTCCCGCATCAGTCGTTTACGACGACGATTTTGCCGTCACTGTCGCCGACTGAGGGGCATCTCTAGGCTTCCAGCATGTATATTAGTATCATTGAGCGGGTGTGTACTTGTATCACTTTCATCGAATCAAGTGTACTGCAATCCATCATCTCCGAACATGCGTGGTGCACACGCACGCTTGGAGCGCTTGGAGCGCCAGGCGGGTCGACAATCAGACCCGCTCCTTCACATTCGCCTCGTGGTACGACCAGCAACGTCCAACGAGGTCAGCACTAACCGACCGGGCGTGTTCGCGTCCAGCGCGATAGATACGATATAAATGTCCGCGCGCACGCGCCGCCCATGCCTCCCTACTTACACAGCACACGCCGACCATGCATTCAACGGCCCATAACCCACCCTCCCCACCTGCCCCCTCCCACATCTCCTCCTCTTCCCGCTGTCCTCCGCACAACCCGATGCTCTTCCGCGACTTCTTCCTCTCCATCATGCCCCCAAGTCTACGGGTACTGGGCGGGCCCGTCTCAGGACGCAAGGTAAGCTGCACAGGTGCGGTCTCCGTCGAGCTCTCATCTCTCTCACAGAGAGTCACCACAAGAGACCCGCCTCCGCCCTCCCCTTCCGACGCAGCAACTTCCGCCCTCCTCATCGACGACTGGAAGCAGGCCTTCCAGCGCGAAAAGAAGGCGTCCGCCCTACACGCCGCCGCATTGCACAAGACCAAGGTCGAGCTGCAGCGCGCGCAGGAAGCGCTCGGCGCCTGCAAGCGCGAGATGGCGCGCATGGACGCCGAGGCGGACGGTCTACGACGGGAGGTGGAATGGAAGAAGAGGGAGGCGAACGAGCTCCGCGCGTTCTTCCCCGGCGCCGACTCCGGCCCGGGAACGCCCGACGCGGCGGATCAGGTTGGTGCAGAGGCGCGCGTGGTCGAGCTCGTGCGGGGCGTCAACGACGAGATCGCGCGGATCGTGGGTACCCTGGCCGACACGGTGACGCAGGCGGGTGCGGGGGAACTGATCTCAGGTCAGCGCACCCCCGCGGCGGAGAGGGCGTGCGTGACGGTCGGCGCGTGGGTCGGTCCGGGCGTGGTACAGCTCCTGCGCGCAGACGCTGCGAGCGCGCTCAAGCCTGCGTTGCAGGCGTGCGCGGTGAACTGGGCACGACGGGTGGTGATGGACTGGATATTTGGTGCAGAGCCCGTGGTCGACGCGTTGCGCGAACTGGATGAGCGGGTGGGGAAAGCCGGTGTGTCTCTTTCCTCTTCCTTCACGCCCCCAGGCTCTTCCAGTCTCCCGTGGTCTGCTCGGTTTCGAATTGATCTTTGCTAATTAGTCTATGTGTCGTTATGGTGCAGAAACGGAGCCGATTGCACGCCGTTGGCGTGCCCTCACCCGGAAACATACGCGCGAAGCCTCCTCCCAATCCTCCACCCGCGCGACCGAAACCCATCTCAGCGTACACGGTGTCGAGTTCCTCGCGCTCACCCTCCTAGCCGCGGGCTATGTCCCCACCCTTGCCTCCGCGCGCACGATGGTAGATACGCACGCGGATGCGGGCGTGCGGCGCGCGATGAAACTTGCTATGGAGACGAATGGCGTGCTTGGAGAGGACGCGGGGGCGGTTGGAAGCATAGAGCCGTACATTGTTGAGGTAGGGAGCGCCTTCGATCCCGTAACGATGGAGTGTGGAATGCGGATAGAGGCGGATGAGGGAGGAAGGTGGGGCGTTCTGTGTACGACTGAGCTTGGGTTGAGGGCGAAGAGAGGGATGGGGGAGGATGCGTCGGTGATATTGAAACCGAAAGTGGTGCTCTGCCGGTTGGAGAACTGATCGCGAGTGTTATGACTTCGATAGCATCTTGTGTTGTATGTTCGTACGATGACATTTTTATTCATGTACATTGGTTGCCAGCGACGGAGAGCGATATAAGGACAACAAGATGGGACGAAAGCTAGATGACACAACGCAGCACCAAGTCCACAGACATCACTGGTCACTAGTCCGCGACGGTCACCGGAAAGTCGTCGTCGTACACTACCTTCGCAGGACCTCTGTAATACGAAAGCCGTCAGTGTCTTCACCAGCATTCCAGGCAAATACATCGACGTACCTCCTTCGGGACGCTCGATATGTCTGCAGAGATGGTGCAGAGCGTCGAAAATAGATCTATGGATGACGATATCAGACATAAAACCAGCCGGCACGCGGACAGGCATGGCGAAAAGAGGAAACATACCAGGCTCCTCGTACGTCCACTCGGGATAGAAAACGTCCCCGCGGTAGCAGGTAATCTCACATTCGATGTGTTGAGAGCCAAAGCGCGAAATAACATGGAACGCGTGCTTGAATTCGCTCTCCTCAAAGATACACGTGCCCTGCGTATCCCGTTCGAATTAGTCTCAGCCCGCTGGCACGCAGAATGTGGAGAATAGTTTATGAACACTAACTTTGGCGAGGATCGTCGAGAACCCCCCTGGGATCATCTTGAGCCTATCTGCGCTAAAGAACACCTGGGATGCGCGTTTCTCGTGATCGAGAAGGCCGTGTTCGAATTTGTGCGCACACTTGGATCCGTATGTCATCTTGGCAATGGTTATGCGGTCGAAATGAAAAGATATAGCGCCCTCGGCGACAGCTTTGTCCCTAAAGGCAGGGACAATGGGATTATGAACAGTAGATACTCAGCAGGAGAGAAAGTGACCTACGTGTGCGAGTCAGGACGAAAGAGGCGGAAACCCTGCGTGGAGAAGTGGTCCCGGAGAACGGTAAATAAATATTCACTAGCGGCGAAACTACCGACCAGGAGATAGGTCTAATGTGGAAGAGAATCAGAGCAGAATAACACGGCGGGGGGGGGGGGGGGGGGGGCGACGACGTACCGTGATGACCAACGACTCGCACGCCGACGCACGCTGGGCTTCGATAGCACTGATGATACCTTTCACAGCGGGAGCAAACAAGGCCACCATTTCTTCTCTGTGCGAAGCTTGAGAGGGTTAGATACAAAATAGTCAGAGCAACGCACTCAGCGAGCTTGATCTGCCCATTCCGGATGCCAACCTTGGGGTCCCGATCGGCGACGATGGTGCTGAACTTCACCATTGTATCACCCGCCCCCTTGAACCTCTTCATAGTCGTATTGTAGAAAGCTTCCGTGATATCGTCAACATAAGCCTGCGTGCCAAACCGGGAGTTCGCAAGTTTGCCTGCGAAGAAGGTCAGTGTATGTGCGGTAGACGATCGGATAGATCCGGGAACGTACTTGCAAGGTATTCGCGTGCGCGGTAGGTGACTGAGTCGGATCCTTCAAATATTACTGGGAGAAAGCCGTAAATGGAAAAGAAATCTGGAAAGTAAACGAGACGAACCTGATGGCGGGGCGATCTCTTTGATCTCAATCGGGGTGGTGTTCGCGAACGCGTAGGCAATGAGATTCACCCTCTGCCTCCCGGCGTCGATGACCATGACATTGTCTCCCGTCTGGTAGCAGCTCGTGAGCGACATCGGGACCTCAATCGTGCAAGGAGAGTGACGCCAATACCTGGATGACGTCGCCGAGCCGCCCGCTCATGACGCTAAAGTGAAAGACGGCCTCGCCCTCGGAGACGAACTTGACGCGTTCGTGGCCGTCCCGGGTGTTGGGTACAAGGCCCGCCTGGATGGAGGCCTTGCGCATGGTCGCCTGCTGAGGACCGTCCCAGCCGTTGGGGTGGCTCAGAACGATGGCCACAGGAGGTCGCCGTTCGCGTGCGTCTCGGTGATGTACGCGCGTGCACGCTCGTACAAGTACGCGTAGAAGTCGGCGTAGACCGCGACGATGTCTTTGGATGCGGGTAGGGTAGGGTGTGGAATGTCTTTGGCGGCGGTGGATGCGGATGGGCAGAGCAGGATCCTAAACCTATATGCCGCGTGGTCGGTGGGATTGGAGGAACAGGCGGGACCACGTACCGTTCAACCTTCACAAGCTTCGTCGTCTCCTCCCAACCGTCGTCTTCTTCGTCTCCCTGCCCCATCGCGGGTTCTTCCGCACCCACACCGAGCACCCTTCCCGCTGCATCGTAGTAGATCACGGTCGGGATCTTTGTGTCGCCTGCCTCCTGCCCGGGGAACCTGCGTAATGGCGAGTAAGACCGCGTCCGAGAAGGATATAGGTCATCTTACCTTGCCACCGTCTGGATTGTGGGGACTTGACCTGGGTCGAGCACAGCGCAAGAAACGACACTGAACGTTGTTCCTACATCAAATGCGAGAACTAGGCGGCGCTTGCGCCCAGAATAAGGCTGTCTTGCGGATGTAATTCCCATTTTTGAGATTTATAACAGGATAGTAGGGATGTGAGGGATGAAGTGGATATCTAGGACGAACGGGGAGGAAGGCGGCGCCATTCGTGGTCACACTCTCGCAGAGAAGCGCGTACCGGCGCCTCGAGGCTAGGAGACGGATCCTAGCCTCGTGGTCGGTTTGAGAGCGATCCCTTTCCGCGTTTGCATGTGAACCATGAAAAGAGAAGACTCCCATCGAGAATGCGATGTGTGGACGTGAGGGGGCAGTGAGGGGGACGACGACTTCAACTCGAGCTCGACGAGCTGGACATGGACAGGACAAATTGCGTGGCAGTCTGGTTAGGGTTAGGGTTATGCCCCCGTCCGGTCCGGTCCTCCCTCTTCCCGTCCATATGGTGATACCTACACGGCCAACCGAAATTATAGCCGATTCGTAGGTATCTGCATGATACATCAGGAAAACTCCCAGTACTTGAGACACACTTAGAACTTGGGCCAGCCACTTAGACTTGAAGAGCAGCCTTAGGTGCACTTGGACTTGGGGCAACATGACTGGCTACCTTGGTGAAATAAGTGGAACTTGGGAGGTTCCTTGGAAATGTAGTAGTTTACTTTCATACTTGGGAAATTTAGCATGTTACTTAGTTGAATGTGTCAATACTTGCAAAGTCATGACTTAGTAGATTTCGAGAACGAAAAAGTCATGTGACTCGGTCACTGTTATCGGCGCTCAACGCCGCGTCGACTCTTTGTCTTCAACCACGACATCTGTCGTCGTCGGCCTCGTCGCCGTCGTCGTTCGTCGACCTCGGTGTCACCGTCGCCCGCCACCCTTCCACGCGCGTCGCCCTCGACGCGAACGCCCTCGTCACCCGCTAACGCCTACGCCTTCATCACCCCGCAACGTCAACGCCCTCGACGCCAGCGCCCTCGACGCCAATGCCCTCGTCACCCGCCAACGCCAACGCCCTCGACGCCAACGCCCTCGTTACCCCCAACGCCTACGTCGTCCCCAACGCCGACGACTTCGACGTCCCCAACGCCCACACCCGTCGCCCTCAACACCGACGCCGTCATCACCCCCAATGCCAACGCGCGCGTCACCCCCAACGCCAACGCGCCCGTCGCCCCAACGCCAACGCCTTCGTCGCCCCCATGGCGACGCCCGTCGTCTCCAGCGCACTCCCTCGTCACCCCTCAGCGCCGACGGCCTCTTCGCCCCCCAACGCCCACGCTCTCGTCGCCCCCACGCTAACGCCCGCCGTCCCCAGTGCCGATACCCTTGTCGCTCCCAGCGTCGACGCTCTCGTCACCCCCAACGCCAACGCTCTCGTCACCCCCAACACCAACGTGCCCGTCGTCCCCAGCGCCGACGGCCTTGTCGCCCCTAGCATGGACGGCCTCGCCACCCTCAACGTCCACGTCCGCCCTTGCACGTCGGCCAACCATACCGCCGTTTTCCTTCGCCTAGCAGATGTGCGTCCCCGCGCAGGTACGTCCGCGTCTCTCCGGCTGTCCCCCCTGTCTCCTCGCCCCCGTCTCATCGCCCTGACGCTCCCATCGCCCTGTCCCCACACTCCCGTCCCTTTGCGCTCTCCACCCCCGGCTCTCCACCCCCCAACGTGCTATCGCATGTGCGTTGCTCACGCGCACGCGAACCCTCGCCCACGTCATGTACGCCACCGCCCATATTGCACGTGCATCGCCACCTCCGTCGTGTACACGTGCCCCCACCCCTGCCGCGCACGCTAGCCCCGGTTGCATGCGCTCACACCTCCCCTTCACGTATATCCCCTCGCCCCGTCGTGCGCTCTCGACGTACCGCCCCCGCCACCCGTAATGCTTGCGCTCCTTCCAGTCTATGCTTACAGCATCTACCTCCGAGTTCCCATCATCTAGTTTGTACCCCTTCAGACTCCTTGCGTGTGATCCTTCGTCTGACCCCGACAACAGATTGCTTCTGCACTTGATTGGCTGTACCTGTATCTATTATGTACATGTGTTCAGTAGTGTACAAGTTCATGAATTATAGTCTGCTCTTTGATCCCTAAACTGTGTGCTTTCAGTGCTTGGAGTGACTGGACAATACCCTGAGCAATCAATTGCAGTATCTGAAACCACTGGACCATATACTTGGGTACTTGAGCCTCCTGTCTCATGGCCTTCCCTACCTTGATATCTACTTACCAAGTGTATCCAAGGCTAGCCTCAAGTGAAATGGGTACTTGGGCCAGAAAGTGGCCCGGCTTGGCCAATGTGCACATTGCTGGGGACTTGGGGCTCTGGGTGACTTGCCCAAGGACCCCAAGTCACTGTCAAGTACCGGGAGTTTTCCTGATGTAGGAACTTCTTACTCGTGCTTCGTAAGATTGCGCTATATCTTCTTAAGAAATCCATACGTCCAGGGGTCCGCAGCAGATATTCTCCGTCAGTCTGTGCTCCTCTTAAGAAATTCGTACAAATGACGTTCTTAAGAAACACATCCCTTCCCTTCCCGCCTTCCGTACTCTTATCGCGCCCAAACCGCATGGTCCCCGCCGCCGTGGGAACTCAACAGATGCACGTGACATTCAACAGAAAAGCTCGACTTCCGTTCGTGAAAATCGCTCTCTCGTCTCTCCGTCTCCCCTCTCTCTTCCCCAAGTTCCTCAAGGCTTCGTTGTCCAAGTCCTTCATGTCGCAGCAACCGTCCTCCCCGTTCCCCGCTACAAAGCTGCTATCAACATCAACCTACAGGTGCGTGCTTATCCAGTACCACCTTGCCTGCATTGTTCATTGTTCCGCAGGTACGCGATGACGAGTATGTTGGGCTGAGCTGTCTGCTGGTGTGTGTACCTCCATTTCAACTGTCTCATAAGCTCAATGCGTGTACAGAGATACCTTAAGGAACCCTCCACCATGTTTGGCAGTTGAGGTTGGTATGTTCACCATGGTCCACTGTTGTATGTTGCAGTGTCTTACTCATAACTGTTGCAGATTAAGTTCACGGACGTGTTGAAGTGGGGATCCCAGCATCGGTGCAGTATCAGGGTCAGTAGCACTTATGGTACCTGCAATTAGAGTACATAGTATCTTGTAGTAGTGTCAATACATTCTTTTGCTTTCCATGCTCTTTTCATGAGTGCCGAGGAAGGGATGGGGGGATCCTGGGGGGATCTGGAGGAAAAATGATGGCAAGGATGGCGACGGTGATTGGCCAACCGAAATATCAGCGGAGCGTGATGGGACAGGCACGGCCCCCCCAGCAGTAAGAAATTCATATGAAACGGCCGATGTCTCGGGCTTCCAAGGCGCGGCAAGTGGTAATTTCGTATGATCGAGCTAAGAAATTCCTACGAACGGGATTTGGACGAATTCTTTACGGAATCTGACTGGCTGTGTAGATAGATAGATAGATAGATTACAAGGCGGGGTCCCCTTCAGGAACTGCCAGGTTTCGAGTGGTTATCACGACGCTGCCACGGTCGTGCCACCCGGACCCCTCCGACAACATTGGGCGAATTAACTGCATTTAAAGTTCTCTACCCGCCGCATAGAGAGGAGCCAGTCAGTTGATACAGGATGGCGGTGGGTCCATGCCAAAGGACAATCGATCAGTGCATGCCGTTCACGCCATTGGAAATCTTACGAGTCAAACACGGGGTATTTTATATTACTTATATGTGTGGGTGTGCTACTGCAACAGCGGCAGGGAGCATCGGCCAGACCAGGGGGTGTGACTCGTAGATGGTGAAGACCTCGTAGGTGTGTTTAGCTAGTATGTTAACCACGCGCGCATCCCCAATGAGTACCCTCAGCCACTGCAGCGCAATCCGGTCGTCGAGTACTAAGGCGAGGGTACGAGCAGTCCCAGCAGTGTATTTCAGATGCAGTACGTGCATTCAGATAGCACACGAGGAAATCTACGTCAACGCTGCACCGGCGTCATCCTCAGCTGCCCTCGGCCATATGAGTGGACGTGCTTCAAAAACCGCGGGAGGAGGAGGGTTATATTACGTTTCGACGCTGTGTCTCACCGTCTTTTCTCCGACGGGGATCAAAAACTTCTTCGGCCGAAGAGGCACGGCGGGGGGGGGGAGGTATGGGGGCTCGCGGGCACGACCGTCAGTGGGGGCTGGCAGCCTGTTCTGGGGAGGATGCGACTGGAGAGAGTGCGATGCTATCTCTTTCTGGCTGGCTCGCACACTCTAGTATCCATGTTTCTGAGTCGTTAGGGCCCTCCGATGCGCATAGGTGAGGCTGTCTGAGCATAGGTGTAGGGGGATGGGGTGGATGGGCAGCGGGGAGTATGGATGACGATCGGACTCGGGGTGTGGTTCGGAACTGTGTGTCGTTCCCTTCGAGCAGGGGCCGTCCCTCCGTCTCCCTCGTATAGAGCGTTACAGACGGAGGCGTTGCCGTGTCGTGCGGCATCGTGTGTATGTTCGCGTGAAGTATGACGAAGTTGTCACGGATCGCTCCATTTCTTTCTTCGTTTGCAGACCTTGTACACGCGACGCGTCACGGCACATGACTTTCCTTCGCATCACATGCCCCAACAACGTCATTGCCTGGACTTCCGAATGGCGTTCCGCACCCTTATCTATGACATCATTGCTCCGGACTCCCGTCCTCCTCCCCATGACTCCTTTCTTATTGTTCCCCCCGCTCGCACCACTATTGCATCGCATCGCACCATCGTTCCCACTTGTATATAAGGACAGTATCCCTTTTCCCTTTCCCTCAGACTGTCCATCTCGTCATACGGTACTGTAGCGCACGTTGCACTACCCTCGACCCCGGCACTCTTGAATCTATTTTCTTCTCGCTCCTCTCATCGTCGCGACTTAGGCGGTTCATTGGTCTCATAAACTGCATTTCTGACACCTGGACAGTCTCCCCCTACGCCTACCTTGCACCCCTCTCTCCATCTACCTCTGCCGTCTCTACGACATTAAAAACTCCCACCACGGACCTCCCGAACGCACCGGTTTTCCTCCCGTTCAACGGAAAGCCGATCACCCCCTGCGACGACGCACCACTCCCCTACCCTTGGTCCGACGCCGTCACCGTCAACTGCCTCGTCCCCGTACAGAACCTCTGCAAGAAAGACCCCTGGACCGCGCACGGCCTCAACTTCCGCATCTTCCAGTGGAGGTGGCACAAGGATCACGGTACTGTCGTCCTTGCCCTATACGTCCGGATCACCACGTGCATCAACGTAGACCTCGAACGCCTTGAATTCACCCTCCACGCCCCCACCTACCACACGTACCTCATCCAGGACGCCCCCAACCCGATCCTCCAAACCAGTTTCACCTCCGTCTCCCAGTTTAACCGCCGGACCCCCGAATCCACCCCGCCACCAGTCCTCCGTCCCACCATCAAGGGTAAGACCCTTCGTCGCCACCACCACGAATATAAGATCAGCCAGGCAGTAAAAGCCAGCTACCTCACCAAGAAACTCCTCGGCCGTCGCCCCATCGCGGCGGACTTCTTCTAGACCATCATCACGTCCTCCACAGCCCCTCGTCCCCCCACTCCGAACCTCCCCCCAGGCGTTTTTCGAGACTACTGTCCTGAAGAATACTATATCCTCACCTCGCACCAGACTAAGGAATCCGTATGTTGGCTGCACGACGAACCAAACTGGCAACTTCAAGACTGGTACTTCAACGACCGCGACGAACAACCCTACGTCGAAGAATCGGATTTTGCCACCACTGCGGACGTTCTACAGCGCTTCCTGAACCCCCCTCCGACCAACTCGCCCCCACCCCGTCGACGTACTGTAATCGAAGTCCCAGAAGGGATCAACCACAACGACACAACTGGGAAGTGGTACGCCTATAGACGGAACAAGAACGGAACCCCAGGACGATCAGTAGTTGAGTGGCAGCCCACTTCGTTCAGTCCCGTCCAAGATCACTGGTCGTGGCATCATAACCAGCAATTCCTCACCCCCGCCGACTTCCTTGTCGCAAAACAAGTTGAGGACGAAGTTGAAGAAGCAGAAGAACGCCGACGAGAAACCCTACGCCGCCTTGATCAAGAACTCGCCCAATCCCTCACTGTCCCCCTCCCTTTTGACAAGATGTCCGACACCGAATCCAAACCTGCCG
The DNA here is from genome assembly GCA_012932865.1 of Amylostereum areolatum. Lineage (NCBI taxonomy): Eukaryota > Fungi > Basidiomycota > Agaricomycetes > Russulales > Stereaceae > Amylostereum > Amylostereum areolatum. Next base: position 30,297 of record SAXG01000063.1, on the reverse strand, counting down.
TCTCCAAGCGGGAGATCGGCCCCAAGCCAAAGCCATTCAAAGGCGATAGACGCGACACCCTCCGGTTCTCCCTCGAGCTCCGCATGTTCCTGCGTGTTAACAAGGATGTTTATGCCACAGATGATGCCAAGATGATGCTCCTCCTCAGCCTGATGGAGGACGACACGGCGAAAGCCTGGGCCACGCATCGCCGCATGGAACTCTTCGCCGACGAAGACGAGAAGGAAGACGCCGAAACCCTCGACCCCACGCCCCCAACACTCCACTATAGCTCCTACAAAGAGCTCTTCGAGAGGTTTGGCAAAGACTTCGTACCCGTCGATCCGAAGATAGAGGCTCAGCGTAAGATCAACGAGCTCGCAATGACCACCCAGGACATCACTGACTTTATCACCGAGTTTGAGATGCTGGTAACCATGTCAGCGTACGACGACGAGGCGCTAATCCACTTTTTCAAGAAGGGACTTCAGCGTGACCTCGACAAGCAGGTGGCCCGGTCGTACCCATTCCACACCAAACTCGCGGAGTGGAAGGAGCGCGCCCGCCGCATCAACCACCAGTGGCTCGAAGAGAACCCGGAGAGGAAGAGCAGTCAGTCCAAGGGGGCTGTCGCGCTCACCTCGAACGGTTCAACCAACGACTCCTCGTCGCGCCGAGTCGGCGCCTTCACCAACACCTCGCGAGACCCGCCCTGCAAAGCTGACGGACGACGAGCGCGCAAAGATGATGCACGAAGGCAAGTGCTTCATGTGTCGACAAGCCGGTCACGTCTCTCGCGACTGCCCCAACCGCGACTCGAGCGCGCGACGGGTGGGCGCAGTAGAGACTGGGTCCAAAGCCCCTCCCCTGCCGACGAACACGGCTCCGTCCACTGCGAAAGCAGCTCCTGACCCATCCAAAACCATCGCGGTGATCACTCGCCAGCTGAAGGATCTGGACGCGGAAGGCAAGGAGCAGGCAGTAGCGCTGTTGAAGGACATCCTGGAATCGCAGGATTTTTGAAACGCCCCCCAGTCGCGTCGTCTGGTGGAGGCAAGAGACTTTTGGTATCATTGTCGAATCATTTCGCTGTATTATCATCCATGCATACCTGTGAGCAATTGTATCCCCCGTGTTTGTATCTGTCTACCGTCACCAAGAACAGGCAAACACCATCGATCACGCTCAAGGTCAAGCTGATCGGACGAGTTACCAAAAGAGAAATCGACGCAGACACGCTGCTTGATAGCGGCGCAGAAGGAATTATCCTGAACCGAAGCTTCGTTGAACGCAAGAAGCTTACCACAAAAAAACTAGAAAACCCGTTCCCCGTGCGTAATGTGGACGGCACCGAGAACATCATGGGCTGGGTACGCGACACGACGACCCAGCGGATCTGGATATACTCGCAAGATTCAAAGGCGTACCATGAGGAAGAAGCTGAGTTCTTCATCACCGACATCGGCGATCATGACATGATCCTTGGAACAGACTGGCTCGATGAGCACAATCCCACCATAGACTGGCAACGAGACCGTGTTGACATGCTCCGCTGCCCCCCCTCATGCACTCTGTCCAAACCTCCTGTGACAAACCTCGCAACCAAGCCACGGAGACCATCATCGGTCCAATCACAGCGTAAGGTTGAAGCAGGTAAAACCCCGAGGACACCTCTCGTTCTGGACGATCCCTTCCCAGAGCCGACATATGTGTCCTGGACCCCAGTCCCCACTTATGTTATTCCCGCACACAGAGTCAAAGGTGTTCGCGTCCGCACGGTCCATCGCTCCCCTCTACCTGCACGACTCTTCACTGAAGACGACGACGAACGGCCCATGGTATTCCGAGACTGGGAGATCAATGGACTACGCCGCGCCGGAATCCTCCCTGAAACCGATGGTCCTAATCCAGATGCAATACCCATCTGCATGGGCTTTACAAAAGCGCAGGAGCTTGCAGAGCATTCAAAAGAGAACGCACGCCCGCAAACCTTTGAAGACTTAGTCCCCCCGCCGTACCGCGACTTCACGCCTGTATTCGACAAAAAAACCTCCGAGCGACTTCCTGACCGACGACCATGGGACCATGCTGTCGACATGAAAGACGGCTTTGAACCCAAACCGTGCAAAATCTATCCCCTCTCACCTTCCGAGCAGATCGAACTCGACACCTTCCTCGACGACCACCTGAAGAAAGGCTATATCCGCCCATCGAAGTCACCTCAGGCGAGTCCGTTCTTCTTTGTGAAGAAAAAGGATGGGAAGCTGCGTCCCGTACAGGACTATCGAGAATTAAACAAGGGCACTGTCAAGAATGAATACCCCTTGCCACTGATCTCTGAAATTGTCGACCGTCTCAAAGGTGCAAAGATCTTCTCAAAGATGGATGTTCGCTGGGGCTACAACAACATCCGCATCAAGGAAGGCAACAAGTGGAAGGCTGCGTTCAAGACGAATCGCGGTCTCTTTGAACCTACGGTGATGTTTTTTGGACTTATGAACTCCCCTGCAACATTTCAGGCAATGATGAATGAACTGTTCAAGGATCCCATCGACTCGGGCAAGGTCATTATCTACATGGACGACATCTTGGTGTTCACTCGCACCATGGACGAACACCGTGCCATAGTGCGGCAGGTTCTGCAGCGTTTGCAAGACAACAACCTCTTCCTCAAACCGGAGAAATGCATCTTTGAGCAAGACTCTGTTGAATACCTCGGACTCATCATCTCGCACGACAAGATCGCTATGGACCCCGTCAAGGTAGCAGGTATTCAGGACTGGCCGATACCACGAACGGTCAAAGATGTGCAGTCCTTCCTCGGCTTTGGCAACTTCTACCGACATTTCATCAAGGACTTCTCCAAGGTGGCACGGCCCCTATTTGATCTGACAAAGAAGGACTGCACATGGGACTGGTCGACGGACTGCCAAACTGTGTTTGACGCACTGAAAGCTGTGTTTACTTCCTCCCCCGTCTTGGTCATGCCTGACCCAAAGAAGCCTTACCTCGTTGAAGTCGATGCCTCGGACTTTGCTACTGGAGGTATACTCTCGCAGAAAGGCGACGACGGTCACTGGCATCCAGTGGCGTATCTGTCTAAGGCCCTATCGGAACCGGAACGCAACTACGACATCTACGACAAGGAGCTGCTTGCGATCATCCGTGCGCTTGAAGCCTGGCGCCACTACCTCGAAGGCGCCCCCGACACCGTCGAAATCTGGACAGATCACAAGAACCTGGAGCACTTCAAGACGGCACAGAAGCTGAGCCGCCGACAGGCACGTTGGGCTCTATTCCTCACTCGATTTGACTTCTCGCTCGTTCATAAACCAGGAATTTCCCACCGCCCGGATCCAATGTCTCGACGACCCGATCACAAGGATGGTGTTGAAAACGACAACAAGGAGCGCGTCTTGCTTGACCCCAAGTACTTCCAAGTACGCGCAACAAGGCCAGGAGCAGTAACCTCCCTCGGTGATGTCGAACTCCGACGACGTATCCGCGACTGCAAAACCAAGGACATCGAGGTCGTTCAAGCCCTGGACGCCATCTTACGAAACGGACCACGTACACTCGTCAAGAACCTTCAAGAGTGGAACTACGAAGAAGGCCTGGTCCTGTTTAGAGGAAAGGTATATGTCCCTGCAGATGACGAGTTGCGACGCGACATTGTCAAAATGTACCATGAATCGCCCCCGGCTGGACACCCCGGTCGCTTCAAGACTTACGAGCTTGTGAGTCGTGAATATTGGTGGCCTGGCATGTCTGTCTTTGTCCGCGACTTTGTAGCAGGATGCGCAACCTGCCAGTCGACGAAGACACAGAGCAGCCGACCCCACGTCGACATGATCCCAAACGAAGTACCCGATCGACCATTTGGCGTCATCTCCACCGACTTCATCGTCGAACTCCCTGACTGCGAAGGCTATAACACCGTCAATGTCATGGTCGATCGCCTCACCAAGATGGTGGTGACCACCCCATGTACAACGAAGATCACCAGTGATGGCACGGCCGACATTCTCTTCGACAAGGTATACCGACACTACGGCTTAGCAGACAAGATCATCTCGGATCGTGGACCCCAATTTGCTGGACAGGTGATGCGTACACTCAACGAGAAGCTCGGGATCAAGTCCGCCCTCAGCATAGCGTATCACCCACAGACAGATGGCCAAACCGAACGCGAGAACCAGAACCTCGAGCAGTTCCTGCGAGTATTCTGCAACTACCGTCAAGACGACTGGGTGAAGTGGTTGCCCTTCTTCGAGTTTTCTCACAACTCTCGCACCCATGCAGCTACTGGAAAGGCTCCCTTTGAAGTCCTCTACGGCTTCCTCCCAAAAATGTACCCATCCGTAAACCCGTCCTCAAAGGTCCCCGCAGTTGAAGAACGCCTCCGTCAACTTGAAGAAGTCCGACAGGAGATCAAGGCCAGCCTTGCCCTCGCATCAGACTTGATGAAGCACTACAATGGCGACATGGTCAGCGAATCAACGCAGTTTGCCGTCGGAGACAAAGTATGGCTAGAAGGCAAAAATCTGAAGACAACAAGACCGAAAGCTAAGCTTGCTGCCAAACGGTTTGGACCCTTCGAAATCATTGACATCATCAGCCCAGTCAACTACCGCTTGAAGCTGCCGAAGACGTGGCGAATCCATCCAGTCTTCCATGCCTCACTGCTCACCGCGTACAAGGAGACAGCCGCTCACGGGCCAAATTATGAACAGCCGCCACCAGACCTCATTGACGATGAAGAAGAATACGACGTTGAAGACATTGTCGACTCTAAACCAACTCGTAACAAGAAAGGTATTCAGTACCTCGTCAAGTGGGCCGGCTATCCCGACTCCGAAAACACCTGGCTCCCGCGTTCATCGCTCTCAAAGGTTACCGACATGATTGACGCTTTCCACAAGCGCCATCCAAATGTGCCCCGCCCAGTGCATTCCCTCGGCATCTCCTTTGACGATTTTCTCGCATCCACCCTTGCAGATGACATCGCGCTCCAGGCAAAAGCGCGTCTTCAAGGGGGGGTAATGTCACGGATCGCTCCATTTCTTTCTTTGTTTGCAGACCTTGTACACGCGACGCATCACGGCACATGACTTTCCTTTGCATCACATGCCCCAACAACGTCATTGCCCGGACTTCCGAATGGTGTTCCGCACCCTTATCTATGACATCATTGCTCCGGACTCCCGTCCTCCTCCCCATGACTCCTTTCTTATTGTTCCCCCCGCTCGCACCACTATTGCATCGCATCGCACCATCGTTCCCACTTGTATATAAGGACAGTATCCCTTTTCCCTTTCCCTCAGACTGTCCATCTCGTCATACGGTACTGTAGCGCACGTTGCACTACCCTCGACCCCGGCACTCTTGAATCTATTTTCTTCTCGCTCCTCTCATCGTCGCGACTTAGGCGGTTCATCGGTCTCATAAACTGCGTTTCTGACAGAAGTCGGCCGAAAGTATGATAATGCGTGGATGACTCGGCCGCACGCGTGGACGTCGACGGAGTCAAGAGGTTGTTCGATTGAAGGTTTCCGCCGTGCGTGGACGGGGGTTGATGGGTAGGAGGTGGTTGCAAGTACGCGTACCCATATGGCGACAGCGCGGTGGAGTGATTCGTTATTACCTACGGCCCTACGGGCTTTACCTGGTCTCTGTAGTCGTTACCCGGTGGCAGTTCTGCGGCGAGTTTTCATTCATAATGGCGCAGGGAAGCTGACCTTATTCACCCTCAATACAGACAGATTACGAGGAAGGAATTCGATACGTAGACACATGGACTGTTAGTAGTTACTATACACTGACCCATCATGTGATTCACTAAAGGTCCAGTTTGCGAATAAACCTCACTGTCTTCACGAGCAACCGCTCGTTGAATTCCTGAGACACATCCAAGCCACGTCGGCCCCACTGCGAAAATAGCACCATATGGTACGCGCCACCTCACCACACTCCACTTACCAGATGGCACCGTCGGCGGTCAGTCAGTCGACGGACACGTTTCAAGCGCTGTTGAGATTATGCAACTGCCTTACCGGGTGATCTTCCACGTTTACGAGGAGGAGGGATGCGCAATAGATATTACTTATGGTTGAAAGACGAAGTGCGCGCGTCGAGAGTTAAAGATAAGTAAATGCACGGCGCCGCTGACAAAACAAAGAACACGTGATCTCAAGCGGCGAGACGGCCCGGGGACGATCTTCACATTTCTGACGCCCCGACAAGACCTGGTTCTTCGAGACCAGGAATACACATTTACTGTACACACAGTGGTAAGAATCAAATGAAAGCAATGAAGATACATGTACAAGACTAGTGAGACAGAAACTATATGATACAATCAAGATACGGCACACCACAAATCACTGTGCGACGGTCACCGCGAAATCGTCGTCGTACACCACCAACGCGGGACTCCTACACGTCCAAAACCCAGTTAGCGCACACCCCAGAAGAAAAAGAGAGAAAAGGAGAATGAACGCACGTCTTCTTCACGCCCTATTCGCCCGCAAACCGACCCGACATTGATGAGCGCACCGAAAACACCAACAAAACGGAAAGAACCCACCCCTTCCATCCACGCCAAGTGCGCCTTCCGCTCCGTCATCCCGAACGAGAGCACGACCGTGTAGTCTTGCCGGATGTAGTCCCCGCGTGGGCCTTTCTGCACCTTCTTCGGGACGTGCGAGACGTCCGCCGAGATCGTGCAGAGGGTCGAGAACAGATCTATGAGGGAACAAAAAAACAATAAAAAATCGACCCGCCGAGCGCCGCAGGAGGAATAAAACGCACCAGGCTCCTCGTCCGTCCACTCGGGCGAGGCGACGTCCCCGCGGTAGCAGGTCACCTCGCACTCGATATATTGCACGCCAAAGCGCGAGATAACATGGAACGCGCGCTCGAATTCGGTCGTCTCCGCGACCTGTGTGCCCTGCTCGCCCGGCCGAATCAGCCCCCGACCGTACACAAGATGCGGTATGGAATGGGCGCGAACCTTGGCGAGGATCGTCGAGAAGCCTCCGTGGATCATCTTGAGCCCGTCCGCGCTGAAGAACGCCCGCGACGCGCGCTTGTCGTGGTCGGGGCGACCAGGCTTGAAGACGTGCGTGCACTTGGAGCCGTAGGTCATTTCGGCGACGCGCGTGGAGACGAAATGGTCGATGTGGTACGACACAGCGCCCTCGGCGACGGCCTTCCCCCTGAAGCCAAACACGCCGCGATCAGGAGTGAGAGGAGAGGGGAAGGGGACATGAGACGTACGTGTGCGAGTCCGGGCGGAAGAGGCGGAGACCTTCCTTGGCCAGGTGATCCCGGAGAACGGTGAACAGGTACTCGCTGGCGGCGAAACCGCCGACCAGGAGATAGGTCTACCAGGCGAAAAAAGGTCAGAGCAGCAACGCCAAGGCGAGAAGGAGCGATGACGTACCGATATGGCTGACGAGCCTGCAGCGACGCGCTGGGCTTCGATCGCACCAATGATGCCTGTCACGGCGGGCTCGAAGAATGCCAGAAGTTCCTGCCTAAATAGGGTCGTCGGTGACCACATTTGGCCTAGGCAAAAAAGGAAGACCTACTCGGTGATTTTGATCGACCCGCTCCGGATGCCAACCTTGGAGTCCCGATCGGCGGCCATGTTGCTGAACTTCAATGAAGCGTCCCCGGTGCCCTTGAACCTCTTCTTCGTTGCCTTGTCGAATTCCTCGGCCATGCTTTGCACGTACGCCGACGCGCCGAACTTCGAATTCACGAGTTTGTCTGCGCAGATGATCAATGCATGCGCGGTAGACGAGTGAGAAAGGACTGGAAGCGTACTGGCAAGATATTTGCGTGCGCGGTGGGTGACCATGATGGATCCTTGGAATATTCCTGGTAGGAAGCCGTGAATGGAAGGCACGTCAAGGAAAGAGGAGGACACGGACCTGCCGGCGGCGCGATCTCTTCAATCTCGATCGGGGCGGCGTTGGCGAAGGTGTAGGTGCTCAGGTCGACCGTGCCTCCGCCGGCGTCGACGACCATGACGTTGCTTCCCGTCTGGAAGCAGTTCGTGAGCGACATCGGGGCCTCGATCGCGCGAGGAACGAGACGGTCCATACCTGGATGACGTCGCCGAGTAGCCCGCTCGTGACGCAGAAGTGGAAACTCGCCTCGCCTTCGGAGACGAACTTGACGCGTTCGTGGCCGTCCCGGGTGTTGGGCACGAGGCCCGCCTGGATGGCGGCCTTGCGCATGGTCGCCTGCTGAGGACCGTCCCAGCCGTTGGGGTGGCTCAGAACGATGTCGATGTCGTTCTCGAACGATTTCCACAGGAGGTCGCCGTTCGCGTGCGTCTCGGTGATGTACGCGCGTGCACGCTCGTACAAGTACGCGTAGAAGTCGGCGTAGACCGCGACGATGTCTTTGGATGCGGGGAGGGTGGCGTGAGGGATGTCTTCGGTGGTCGTGGATGTGGACGGGCGAAGTAGGAGTTTGAACCTAGACGGGTAAGGCGTTGGTGGCAGAGGTAGAGGAAGAACGAAGTCACATACCATTCCACCTTCAAAGGCTCCGCCGTCTCCTCCCAATCATCGTCCTCTTCATCTCCCACAACCATAGCAGGTTCTTCCGCGCCTACAGCGAGAACTCTTCCCGCCGCGTCATAGTAGATCACGGTCGGGATTTTCGAGTGGCCTGCCTCTTGCCCGGGGAACCTGCGCGGTTACGAGTGAAAACGAGTCGGGGAACGACAATAGGCCACCGTACCTTGTCACCGTCATGATTTCGGGGACTTGATCGGGGTCGAGCACGGCGTACGACACGCCACTGAACGTCGTCCCCAAATCGAATGCGAGCACCAAGCGGCGCTTCGGACCGATGAAAGGCGCTCTCGCTGATGGGTTTACCATCTTGACAGTTGGAAGATCGCAAGCTGGAGGAAGAAGGAAAGAGTACGTGGAGGAGGAGAGAAGGGAGGGTGAGCGGGATCGTGGTGGGGGACGAAGAGAAAGATATCCACCCGTTCCGACCCCCCGCCACTCGTGGTCAAAGTTCGCACAGAGAAGCGCGCGCCTCGGGGCTAGGACACGGCTCCTAGCCTTTGTTTGCTGCGGATCCATAATACCCTTCTGAATCGGACGCACGCGTGCAACGAGGAGAGAAGCTTTCGATCGAGGGGTGTGATGTGGTGTTGGGAGGGTGGGCATGAGGGGGACGACGTACGCCGCGATTGAGAAGGGCGCACCAGCGCCGATATTATTCCTTGCAGAACGTAGACAAGAGGGGGCATAGGAGGCGTACAAGTAGTAAATGCGGTATGGTTCGCGGTGCAACCGTCGTCGTAAATATGAACATTCTGGGGGGGGGGGGGGGGGGGGGGGGGGGGGGGGCGGAGAACGACGGCGGGGTCAACATAGGGGGTAACTACTTGCAATTCAACTGGGTCGTGCGTGCTTCGGCATAGCGCAACGCAAACGCGAACATGCGAAGGGTCCGCGCGTGTAGGGAGAGAGAAGACGAGGCGACGATATCGCACCTGCAATGCGTCCCTCCCGCACGCGTCCGCAGCCAACAACCAGAAGCTATTCCTCCACTTCCTAACTCGGCTCAGGAAGGTCTAGCTTGAGAGATCAGATCACTTTGACAAGCCCAGGTCTTACACGTGGGAGTTGGTTTGGTGGACGTGCAGGCTGCCGCTCGGATCCTGGCGTTGCCCACGGCTTGCTGTGAAGATATACGGAGCCCACAAGATAGATAAATATCAAACAGACTTGCAAGAGTGCTCAGGGAGTGCCCTGGGAAGATGGCGAGACATTTCGGGGGGCGAGGAGGTCGGCGAACGGAAGAAAATGGGAGCGTGGAAAATATTCGTCACGGTGGGCGTTACGTGCCGCCACGGCACGTGGTTTCATATGTGCTACCCGCCGAGTCACGAGTCACAGCTTCCCTCCTCCCAACCTCCGTCTTCTGAATCTGGCAAGACTGGCTACATCGCAGGTATCTACAGACCGGTATATTGGTATGTACTCGTTTTATTTGCGCTTTATACCTGGAAATATAGGCTGTCACGGAGACTTCTGTAGGAAGCTTCGAACCACGAAAATAGGGACCCATACACACCTCGAGGTGTGATCTCGAAAATGGTGCGCATCCTTCATGAATGTGATGCTATCTACTGCGGAGTGCCGCGAGGTCTGGCGAACCTTCTTATCCAAATACCATGCGTTCACGGCGTGACGGCGACCCAACTAGACATGAGTGCTGAGCGCTGTGGTCATATACGTTCGTACCCCCGCAAAATCTCCCCCAAACTCCTCCACTGACTATACGAACAAGATTTCAAAGAACAATGCCCCGCAGAGCCCCCTACCACGGCGTCAAACGTCGTCTCGTCCTCGCGTTTGATCTCGGGACAACATTTAGTGGGATATCCTACGCGGTCCTCGATCCCGGCCAAGTTCCTGTGATCAAGACCGTGTCGAGGTACGTTCCTGACGCTACAAGTCCAAGCCCTTCGCCCGTCTGACCACTCGCCTTCAGATACCCAGGACAAGAAGCCGGCGACTCCAAAGTACAAACCGTCATACACTATGACGCGAAGGGAAAGGTGGTCGCGATTGGTGCGGAGGAACTGCCAGTAGATGACGAATGGCAGGATGCCCAGCCACAAAAGCTCGAGTGGTACGTGCTCAATTCGTGCTCTACACCTGCCCATGTAACGCCACTCGTCCCAGGTTTAAGCTCCTCCTCCGCCCCAAACAGCCCGCCACCACCACCACCAAAGGCATCCCTACCCCACGCCTCCCGCCCTCCAAAGACATTATCGACGTCTACGCCGACTTCTACGCCTACCTCTTCGCCCGCGCGCGCGAGTACATCCAGCAGACCCACGCGAACGGCGACCTGCTCTGGGACTCGGTCGCGGACGACGTCGACTTCGTGCTCAGCCATCCGAACGGGTGGGAGGGCGCGCAGCAGGGCGCGATGCGGCGGGCGGCGGTCAAGGCGGGGCTTGTGCCCGATACGCCCGCGGGGCGCGAGCGCGTGACGTTCGTGTCGGAGGGCGAGGCGAGTTTTCACTACTGCGTGGCGAGCGGGCTGGTGGCGGATTCGATCCAGGTGCGTGCGGGTCTGTTGGGTGGGGTGGAATGCGATCGCTGATGGGCGGATTTGGACGCAGACGGGGAACAATATGATGGTTATTGACGCGGGTGGGGGGACGGTCGATCTGAGCACGTACACGTTTGCGGAGGCGTCCCCGATCAAGATCCAGGAGATCGCTCCTCCCGGTTGTACGCCTACACCTCCTTGTTTATGGCTCTATTCACTCACGGACAACATATATAGGTATATTTGAAGGCTCCGTCATCGTCCGCCACCGTGCCGAGCAGCACCTCCAACGTACGCACCATTTCTCCCAATATACACCTTCTTTTCCTAACAACATCGCATCCCGCAGAACGGCTCCGAAACTCCAAGTACGGCGGCAAATCGTACGTCGACGCGATGACGGACGAGTTCGACCGCGCGACGAAGAAGCGGTTCAAGCCCGGCGTCGGGGACTCGTACGTCAAGTTCAGCAACTCGACCGTGGACCGCGACGTCAAGCTCGGGATTCGCAACGGGCAAATCAGGCTGTCGAAGGAGGAGGTGTGCGGCTTCTTCGACCCCGGGATCGAGGAGATCATACGCGCGATCGAGGAGCAGCAGGGCGCGGCGGCGCCCGCGTCCGTCTCCGTGCGTTTGGCTTGGGATCTTTTCGTGTCCGCGCTTGAGTCTGACGGTGCACTTAGACCTACTTCCTCGTGGGTGGGTTCGCTGCGAGCGAGTACCTCTACGCGAAGTTGAACGCGTTCTTGAACGGTCGCGGGTCCAGGCTCTTCCGCCCAGACAGCCACACGTAGGGGCTTCCTTCGTCCGTCTTTTCATTGCATAGTGACAAGTGTGTTGAACAGAAACAAGGCCGTCGCAGAAGGCGCCGTGTCCTTCCACATCGACCACTTCGTCCAAACGCGCGTCGCCAAGTTGACGTACGGCATCGAGTGCATAGTTCCCTTCCTTTCTGGATACCCCAAACACGATGCCCGTCGTTCTCAAGTGACGATTGGCATGGACGGAGAAAGACAGCTCCAGAACGCGTTTAGCGATATTCTCCGAAAGGTCAGCCGCGTCCTGTCCATTTTTTGCTCTGCGTTCATCGACGGGTCCGTGTATCAGGGAACCCAAGTATCCGAGACGAAAGAATTCAAGAACGAGTACCACTGCGTCAGCAGCCGCCCGGCTCAAACAATCTCTCTCGATATTTTGGGATACCACGGAAGTGTCCCACCGCAGTTCATGGATGAGGAGCCCGGTGCGTAGTTCCATCGTGTGAACACACGGTCCGGTGTCGAACTTCCAAAACGGCGCATCCACAGACTCGCTCAGCACGCTGTGCACGATATCCGCGGACATCTCAGACGTGCCGTACACCTCTGGGATTGGACCACATGGTCGATACTATGCCCAAAGGATATCCGTCGCCATATCCCTGGGATTGACAGAGCTCAAGGCGCAAATCGTGTGGGAGGAGAACGTGCGTCACCTTTTTCGGTGACACTATCGCCGGCTGACTTTTGACGTTTCTCTGCGGGTTCGAAGGGTATCGAGCGACGGTAAGGAGTAGTTCGTATCGTCTATTTAGCGTGGCTAATGTGTCAATCGTGGTAGGGGGCCCGCATCCGTGGTCTACGACGACGACTTTGCTGTGACCGTCGAGGGGTGAGCCGGTCAGATCTTGAGAACCGGTAATAACGACTCGTTTATGTAAGTACTTCGGAGGAGGAGATCTCAGGGAATTACTGTCACTGTTGACATTCTGTATTCGAATATACCATTTCTGTGCACTGTGGAGGGAGAGCTAAGACTCAGGGTGGCTCGATGCCAGGGGGTCCACAGCTTATTTAAAGTGCACAGCGTGCGACGAGAGACAAAAGCACGCCCACCTGTGCGCAATCAGTGCCCGTAACTCAGGAAGAAAAGGTGCTTACAGAAATATACAGCACAGCCATGAGCACTTGCTGTGACCCAAAGACGTCCCAGGATTCCTTAAAGGTAAAATGCTTGGAGCTGAGAAACACACCAAGGAATGTCGCAGAGAAACTCGATCTTGTCCACACGTTAGATAGACGGTGCATGGCTAGGATGAATACCGAAGTTTGTCTCGTGCCGTGAAACAGATGTATGACTTACCAGCGCGGATATGTACCTGAGCGGCAATTGACCCTCTTGTGAATGCTGCTTCAGAAGATATATGTGCTGCATGAGCACACGAGTCAGTCTTCACCCTGCGCAGTGCATTGAATGTAAAGGGTAGGAGTGTACACGCACCGGAGTCCAGAGATCTGATAATATCCGCGAGCTTTTGACACTCATCGAGGGTGAATGGCGGGGCTGTGTGTCCGGGGATTGACAAGATGAGCTCTGAGAGACTCCAGGTTGGCTCAAACTCAGTGAGGCAGAACAAAATGTACGGCATACCCGCATGACATCTTGTCAGAAGATTCATAGCACTAGAGACGGCGCGAAGGCATGTTGACTCGTGGGACGGATGTCCATCGATACACCACCAGGCGATCCCTCAGCTTCATTCCGATATCACGCCCCTGAGTTTGAAGTTGGTGTGCCGATGGATGGAATCCAAAAATGTCAAGCGGATATCACGCTCAACGAATTCCCTTGGGCCCGAAGCTGAGGTTCTTTGGATTCAATCCAATAATCTTACTAAGCTCATCAAGAATCGCTCGGCGGGTTGCTGGCTTAAATCGTGCTTATCGCGATCTTATCCTGATGTAGAAGGAAGAAAATCATGATATTTTCATTTGATAACTACAGAGTATATGGGGGCTGCTACGGGATATATGGAGAGGGATGACAGGTGAGAGAGGGTTACCTGGGATGCCAACAAAGCAGGTGGACCAGACGGAGACCGAGATAAGACCAGGGAACCCAGTGAGCCAGGGGACAGAGAGCCAGGACCAGAGAGGAGCGCGAGCGGGACCAAGATCGCGAGCGAGGACCAAGACCGCAAGCAAAAATCGAGAGACCGAGAGTAAAGTTCAAGACCACGAGCAAAGTTCAAGACCAGGAGTAAAGTTCAAGGCCGCGAGCGAAGGTGAGGACGACTGCCAGCGACAACAAGAGGGGCGCCGGAGCATGTGCAAATCCTGAATGCTGTCGTGAGGGCAGGTGGGCGGTAAGTGAATAGAACACGCACCATGGTCCAGACTCTGGATGATGCCCACATGAGAGTGTCGAAGGGAGAGTCCATACCCAACCCTTCGTACATCCACGGAAACCCTGACGCGCCGTCCAAATCTCGGTACGTCGGAGTCGCCCATTACAGATGAGGGGTTATGGCCAGGTGAAGGACGGGGAGAAGAGAAGGACGTGGTGAGAGGAAACAAGGAGTCGAGGATGACTTGGCGCGACGACGAAAATGAATACTGCTTACATAACCCGCGCTCGTCGCCGTCCATCGAGGACTCTGTGGGGATTGAAACTGAGAGGACAACCTGTACTCACGCTGACTTGGGCGCGAAGCCGACTTTCTCGCAACGGATAATCGGAATGGCGCCGAGATTGAGGGGGTTGGATTGAAGCTGACACGATGCTAGCGTGAACCCTTGGTCACGCCATCAGACTCATCCGAATGGCCCCGCATAGAGTCATGCTGAGGCAACTGCTGGTGGTGTATATGACCAATATCGAATATCCATTTCCAGTCCTGTCCAGAAACTCGATCTCAGGACGTGACGAAATGCGAGGTAAATGACTTACTTTCCGCCTCGGAGAGACTGGAGCCCCACCCATTTCGGCAATCGTTTCTCGGAAAGGTCTCGGATATCGACCTCGTCTCGTGGTGGATCCAGCATTGAATTGGCTCCTCGTTTGTTCTCGATGGTAAAATTTGGATCCAAAGCTCCCATCCATCCGGCGGGGGTCGAACTCTGCAGGTGACATCTATCATTCCGGAGAGTAGATTCAGGGATGACGGAGAGCGGAGATCCGCGTCTGCGACGATGCGAGTTGCGTGGTGGTAAAAGTAGTCGACATTACCCGCGCCGACGTAAGCGCACCAACCCCGAAATTCGTATTCGGGGATGCGTTTTGAGGTCCGTAGTATGTCATTGAGGTGGTATTCACTGGCAGGTGCACGGTCAAGGCCAGCTTTTGAACCCTTACTTCCGCCGGGGAGTCTAATGAGGAACGCGAACAGAAAGATGTAAGGTAGAAGACGAAAAAGGAAGATGAAGAGACGACATACCTTGACCTTGACCTCGAAACAAAGCTAAGATGGCTGATCTGACTTGTACGTGGATTGCGAGGAGCATCGTAGAGAGCACGAGGCAAGTCGAGGCCGAGAATGGCACTACATGGATAGATTGAGAACCAAGTACTGAATAGCAATCGGACGCCATACTTAGCCGCATGCGCCTCATCTGACGGCATCTCCTGAACGTTTCCTGGTTCATCTTCGCAAAGGTGAGGACAATCAACCGACGAGAAACACTTTCTCACCCACCAGGGATAGAAGGAGATCCCCAAAGGCCACTTCGTGACCTGTGAGATGAATTCGGATGTAGTGGTCCTGGGTGATAAATCATAATAGGGTCCGCATGCGAAGGGGACGGAGACAGGGGCGAAGATGGGAGCGGTGACGGTGGCAGGGACGGAGGTGCTTGTGGTGGCGGCGATGGGGGCGATGGGGGCGATGGGGGCGATGGGGGCGATGGGGGCGATGGGGGCGATGGGGGCGATGGGGGCGATGGGGGCGATGGGGGCGATGGGGGCGATGGCAGAGGCAGAGGCGGGGGCGGGGGCGAGGAAGACGGCGAAATAAAGCGCGAAGACGCAGACGTCACACGAGATGGAGAAACCGAGAAAGACGGCGCTGACGGCGAATCAGGCAGAAATACGACTAGGGAGGAACCTTCCGCTTTGAGGCTTAAAGACTGTTCCGGGGACGGTTTCTTCCAGCGCCCAACCCTCCCGACTTCCTTGATCCACTTGCTCACCTTATCGACGGTGTTTGTATGGTAGGACACTGGAGGAGTATCTGTCTGAGGCAATTCGAGCCACGATCGCGGGTTTTGGTACGAATAAACCAGCGCCGGATTCCGACCAGGAATAGGGGTTGGTGCGCGAAGCCTCATGTGTTCCGGTGATGGGATTTGGAGTGTCTGGGACTGGGTGTTAGTCGACATGATTTGTGCTGGCTGGCTGGCCCGGGGACCCTGCAGGCTGTTACGAACATAATCCATGGGGAGGGAATTAGTTGGCATTGTCGATGCAGGCGAGCTTTTCTACGTACAATATCTATGGCGGTGTGGTGAGGAGGAGGAAGTCGAAGTCGGGCTGGTATCCATGCACATTATATTATATGTAGGACAGCCATCACACGCATCGCACACGCGTAGACCAGTGCACCATGAGGCGTAGAGTGGCGGTGTATTCACTATTCGTGCTATTGGGAAGGTTGTACGAACACGGAAAGGAAAGGGAGCAGTGTTCGCAGCGAAGACAAGGACAACGTATCCGAAACGCATATCTCCATAGCCTCGATTCCGCCCAGATGTTGTGTTGACGCCTATAATACGAATGTTTCGGCCGAGTTTGGTCGCTGGCACGCTGGCACAGCGTCGAGGTGGTATTGTGGAGTATATGACATTACGTACCGTGTATGTAGTCGAAGGAGGGAGTCGCCGGAGGACGGCAAAGATTCTCTCGGCGTAGATCGGCGAGCAGTCACCGGTGGTTACAGTCACGCAAGTGACCGTTACAGTCGCCGCATGTTTTGGAACCGTCTAAGTACTTATTTCATTTTCTGCAGAGGTGAGGTGAATCGTAACATGCACAGTAGCAAAAGAATCAAGATAAGTACAGGTATATCAAAGGCATTCCGAAGGCGCGAACAGGATACTAGTACCCTGGCTCGGCGTAAAGGAGACGAGGCTCGACCGGAGGTGAGGTCACCTGCATTTTGTCCTCCTCATCCAACCCGTCAGTCATCTCTACAATACTCTCCAGCATCACCTTCGGCTTCACCAGCACCGTCGTCTCGACCTCCCGGTCCTCCTTCTTCACGCGTCGCTCCAGGCCAAGACCCGTCGTACACAGCACACAAGTTCCGTCCCCAGAAGAGCCCTCGTCACCGTCGCCAACCTCCATCTCCGCCGCATCGAAGGGAGAGCCCGGATTGACGATGGTGAGCGACATGGCGCTCGAGGTGATCTCTTCGCCGATGACCTTGTTCAGCTTGAGGGCCATGGCCGCTATCTCACGGAGCTTGTCGCCGATGCTGGATGTAAGTCTGGCTTCGACGGCGTCCGATGCTGACGCAAAGCCCGCGAGGGCAGTGATATATGTGATGTTGGTGACGAATGTATGGGCTGCAGACACCATAGGGTCCACATCCGACTCTAGGGCTACCTTGCCGTACTTGCGAGCGAGCGACCGCCATCGACCGGACACGGTTCCAGGCTCTAGGAAAGTACGCTCAGTCGTACCGGACAGTTGAACCACGGGAAGAAGGACGCTTACCCTCAAGGAAAAGCGATTCGAAGGTATCTTCGAACACGGCCTGGGGGTATGGACCGAAGTGCCATCGTGTGGAGATCGAACGGGACACGCTGGCAAGAACGGCTTGAAACGCGCGCTCGAGCAGGAGCGGGTCCTGTACATGGTCCGCCTCCCACAGGCCTTTGATCATGCGATCGCCCACGATGGGCTCGAGCATTTCTACGACGGCTGGATCGATCGACCACCACGGAGTGGCGTCCCTTTCGCCCACCGTCACGACCACGTCCGCGAGGCAGACCGCCGTCTGCTGGATCTCGCAGTTGAGATCGGACACGAGGCTCGTCACCTGCGTATACGTGTAAGCATCTTGGGCGCCGAGGAAGGCCTGGGCGGCTGCGAGCTCTTTCGAGCGCGCATCGAGGAGTTCCGTTCTCTGTTCGAGCGACTTCTGAAGGTCGTGGATTTGGCGTTGCTGTTGGGAGATGGCGTCCTCGGACTGGAGGAGGGATGCCTGGGTCTCTTGGAGGGTGCGTTTGAGGATGTTGTTGCGGGCGGTGGCCTGGCGGACTTCGGCTTCGAGACTGGCGATCCTGTGTGTCTTCCGTTGCCCGTCCTCTCGCGATATCGCCAGCTCGTCGTTCTTCACCTTCAGATCCCAGCCCTTCGCCGACAGCTCCCACTCCTTCGCCCGCAGCTCTCCCTCCTTCGCTTGCAGCTCCTCCTCCTTCCTCCGCAGCTCCTGTTCCTTCGCCTTCAACATCGACCGCGCGCTCTGCGCCGTTTGCGTTGCAGCCTCCTTTGCGCTATCCCGCTCCGCGACGAGTAGCGTGTACTTGGTGGACCGTTGCCTCGCGGTCTTCTTGCGCCAGTTGCAGAGCATCGACCATGGCCTTGTGATAAACTTGAAGAATGCAATGATGATCGCCCACAGCCGGGGACGGGTACGCATGGGTGGGGTTGGGAGACGGTGGGGAAGGCAGGGGGAGAGAGGATGCTGGGGGGCCTCAGAAGGAGTAGGGACTCTATCTGTCGACGGCTATGGCATAGTCTGTCCACGACTCAACTCCCGGGTTCCGTGTTCTATCATTATAGCAGACACATGTCAGTACACGCTGTCCTAGGATCACATACCGCGATTGTGTGCACAAGTTCCAGGCTTGAGTAGATCCAGACTGCGGCATCGAAGAAGGGTGCAACATTGGCGCAAATGAGAAGGTCCGTACGATAAGGAGGTGAAGGAATGCGCCAGCCTGAGCGCACAGACTTGAGAAGGAGCCAGCGGTCACGATGGGCACGATTACGATGACGGTAACACCAGCATGGCATTGGGTTTCGCTTCCTGTGATGTCAACGAAACGACCGATATAAGTAAAAAATGGCCAGGCGTAGCGAAGAATATGTCACTAGTTCAAGTTGGACGAGAGAGCGAGAGGCGGGACTCGGGAGGGGCAGGGAGTGTTCACGGCGGCGGCGTGCGCCGTGCGGGTTCCTCCGGGACCCGCGGGAGTACCCGACCGTATCCCGATGGCCCACGGGGCGCATAGTGCACAGACTCAGTGACACACTCCGTGGGGCTACGAAGACGAGCACAACGGTCTCGTCGGCCTAAGCATGCTTTCATCCTGTAACGTACACAGTGCCGGGGAAGCTGTTAAATTGGGGAGTGTTTCTTCGAGAGCAACACACCCCAGGTCCACAAACTAGCTCCAGCACACTCATCCACATCCACACATCCCGGCGTTGCACTTGACAATCGAAAGATGCTCTCTGGAAGGGACATCCCCGGCGAAATTCTGGCTCATTTTACTCAAGATCCAACGACAGCAGTTGTCACGGAGACTCTTGCATTTGGTGTGCTTTCATCGCGTGTTTATCCTCGCCCAGACAGCTAACGCAGCATTGAACGCTACCACACAGAGTTTTTCTCGCTCCTTATACTCATATCCACCTACCATCTCATGTATGCATGATACGTGACGCACTCTACCTGACCTAACTATCAGGATACTAATCCAGACAGAGAGGTACGATGTCGACAGCCGCCAAATCGATGCTACTCGTCACCGTCGTGATGTATGCCGTTGCTGCTACACATTGGGCCTCCAGACTCCGGCTTTTCTACATGCTCGTCGGTCCGAAGGCATACGAATTTAAAGAGGTTTTCTACAGCACCCCGAACCAATGTTTGCCTACGGCGCTTCTCGTTGTTAACGTATGTTCCCACTGGCACTTTGCCCTTCATCACTGTAACTTGTTTTTTTCGAAACCTCACTGATGTATCATTCTAAGATCCTGCTAAGTGACGCGGTAGTCCTCTGGAGGGCATGGATACTATGGAGCCGTAACCGCTACGTTCAAGGTTTATCAGCGATCCTCCTGATATCTACTCTCGGCAAGTAAACTCGTCATTGAATCTGTGTCGACTCTCTAAACCTTAACCATTCTCGAAGCTTTGTCCGCGCACAATGCCCGCACAATATGTGCAACTACAAATTTTGATGACCTTGTCCCGGAAGTCCAAAACCAGTGACCGTTTTCCGACGACCCATATGGCCACTGCAGCCTTCGCATTGTCGCTCTGTACGAACTTGTGGTCGACATCCCTTGTCGCCGCACAAGCCTGGTGACAACGCCATCCCTCGCCATTCCGCGTCGGTGACTATGCTGACACTAGATACAGCGCCACTGGCGAACTGTCAAAGCGCATCTCCAAACGAAACATCCGTACCGCACCGAAAAGGTCATGGCTTATGTTGGCTAGAGTCTGGGACTGTTTATTGCCTACTCTGGGTATAGGTCGGCTGTTTTTTTAACCTATTGTTCGCTCACACATCTACCAACAGCTTTTCGTGGTAGGGTATTCCTTCGACAAGGTGACCACGTACTTTAGCAATGGGGTTGGTCTGAAAATGCGGGTGCAATTTCGTGAAGGGCGCGCTGATTCAGCTCGTGGACTACGTCGAATCTTCCGTGTATGTTCTGTATTGCAGCGGTCTTAATCCTTCATACCTACCGCCCTCAGGGGATTTATCCGACTCTCGTGATCGTCCTAGTCTGTCTCGAAGATCGCATTGTGACCACCACCACTTCACAGATCTACCACCAGTTCCAATCCGACCAGAAATCAATCTTCGACGTGTCACGACGGCCGCTAGCGCGAGTCGAGCTCGAGAGTCTTCGGTATTCGTCATTGATGGTGGCGAATACAACTCAAGCGAGCTTTCGGGCACTCTGGTCGACGAAACCCAGAAGCATCCGACGTGAGATGACAGGGACCGTGTAGGAAGGTTCGCGGGACCATCGTCGCCCTTCGGTTCTCACGCATCTCGTAATGCAGGCGTCGAATGTTCAGGTTAGTATGAAGATGCGTGTGCCCTCGAATGGACCTCAGTACAATATTCCTGTTTTCTCGATACGCTATGACTTTTATTCATTATAATGTGCTCCTTTGGAGCGTAGACCCTGCTCATCGAGCCGACGTCGTAGTCAGAACAAGAGCGACTCGTGGTCGGAGAGGCCAAACTGCATCGACAGGAGGCTATCAACGTATCAGAATCTAACTCGGACGTGTAACCAACACACGCCAACCTCGGGCCATACGAAAAGGACGTGTACAAGATGGTAGGAGACGGGAGCACTTGACGACGAGGAAAGGGAATTCGACGCGTGTAAGGGGGTAGGGTGCTAGTGAGTATGGAGGGAGACGGGAAGTATATCGGGGGAAAAGTAGGCGGAGAGGACGTCGACGGTGATGGAGGAGATGCCCGCCTGTCAACGTCGCGGTAGCATTGGACGCCACCTGTGCGTATCGGCGAGTGAGGGCGTGCTGGCGCCTCTACAGCCCGGTGGGCTCTATACCAAATCGTAAGCCCATCGTAGCCGCCATCGCAGATAGAAAGGAAACATACGCTATCACAATACCCCTGGTCGAGGCCTCTAACTTCTGTCGAGGAACGCATGCGCCGCACTGTCCTCACTCTCCCGCCGAAATGCCAGCGCCACTACCGTCCTCTCCCTCTTCCTTAGCGCACCCTTTCCACCCCCTGCCTCCGCTCCTCTACCCTCCGCCCCGTTTCTTCCTCCTGTTCCCTTCATCCAGCCGTTGAGAGCGCATCGAGGAGCGATGTTTAATTCGGAGGTTTCTGTAGTTGAGCCCTCCACGCCTTCCATGCCTTGAACATGAAAGCCCTCGTCCGTCTAAAGGTGACCTGCGCAGCCCAAGCCCCAAGCTCCGCATGCGCGTGTCGAGGAGTTGCGGGATAATCGGTGGCAAATGCTGCGCCTTGGGTGAGGGTGGATTAAGCCTGTAATTTCGCCATCGATGACCGAGCGTCGCCTTTCTCGGTGACGGGGAGAAATTCGTTGGGAGAGTTGAGAATGTCGGTACGAAAAGGAGATGCTTGCGAACGAGGATCGAGGGACATGAAGGACACGAACGGTCACGGAGGTGACAGTAACGGTAACGCGGTGCGATCACGCACGCGGCCCGCACGGCCTGAGGTTTCTCTCTAGTATGCGACGTCAACGGAGATGGCCAAGGTAGTAAAAAACGGGCATGCATAGCGAAGAGAACTAACCTCGAGAGTAACGGAAACGGTCAAGCGAGTGGCGCCTAGAATCCCGCGGTCATTCCTCGCCAGTCGCGGGGGTCCACCGGTCCAACACAGGTCACTTCCAGACCGCCAACATCACTCCGGCAGTACCGAGCATCGTCGCCTCAGACTCATCACTCAAGTACTTACTCATGACAATCCCCTCTCCGTTGTATCAGGATCTTTGACGACGGTTCCGAGCTGTGTATTGGGGCTCAAGCGCCTTGTCACGGCCTCCGCCAATTGTGATGCTTCTCTGCTTTCTCCAACGCCGCTCTCACACTCTGGTCTTAGAGTCTCCCGTGCATGAGCCTGGATCCACGCGCCGTCTGTAACTCAAACTGCCCGAAGGATGAGAGAGATGAGCTACGGATCTCCCAGTCCCACGTTGAGCGGCTTCGGGTGCAATGGGCCATACGGACTTCCACATCGTTCCCTATTGATTTTGACGGGTATGATCTTCTTTTTCATCTCTATGGGACGAGGGCTCTGATATCGGAAGCGGGATACGAGTCGAAGGGATGCCGTCTAGGGAGCCGTTTGTCCTGGACCTTAAGGCCAGCAAGCATGCCAAATGAAGACGTCGAACGCCGCACCCATCTTCTTTTCGATGACGACACGAAGCACCGACGCCATATGATAAATCGTGTGTGGTAGCCGCCGCGATTACGCGTGGTCTTTCTGTTTTGAGAAATCCCGCATCGTCAGTCCCCACCAAGTCGCTGTAACGAAAATGTGGAGAAAGGCGATGGGGTCAAATTGTGAGTACGACCATCACCTTTTCGTCGGCGAACAACACAACGAGCCCGCGCTATAGCATCATCACTCATCATCGTATCATCCGGTAGCTTCGAGATATATGATCGTATAGTTCGTGACCCCTATCTTTTTGACACTCTGGCTACAATTTAGGACAGTGTCTTCCCTGCGTACACAGCACTGGAGGAGCTGTTTAAATTCGAGAGTGTTTCCTCGAGAGCAACACACCCCGGACCCCAATTATCACACCCACACCCACATCCAGGCGTTGCACTGACAATCGAAAATGTTCTCTGAAGGAACATCTTCCCGCGATAGTCTGGCTGGTTTACTCAAGATCCACGCCGGCAGTTATCACGGAGACTCTTGCATTTGGTGTGCTTTCATCATCGCGTGTTTATCCCCGCACCAGATAGCTAATTCACACACAGGTTTTTTTCTTCGCTCCTTATACTCGTATCCACTACCATCTTATGTATGTGTGAGACGTAATGCACTGTATTCGACCTAATCATCAGGATATCCAGACAGAGGAGGCGGAATCACGGCCACCAAATCGATGCCCTTATCACCATCATGATGTATGCCGTCGCTGCTACACATTGGGCCTCCCGACTCCGGTTTTTCTCTACTGCTCGTCGGTCCGAAGGTAATACAATTCGAGGAGTTTTCTACAGCGTACCGAACCAATGTTTGCCTACGGTGCTCCTCATTGTTAACGTATGTTATAATGTTCTCACTGCCCTTCATCATTGTGACCTTTTCGAAACCTCACTGTGTATCATTCTAAGATCCTGCTAATTGACGCGGTAGTCCTCTGGAGGGCAGGATACTATGGAGCCGTACCGCTACTTTTCAAGGTTTATCAGCGATCCTCCTGATATCTACTCTCGGCAAGTAAACTCGTCATTGAATCTGTGTCGACTCTCTAAACCTTACCATTCTCGAAGCTTTGTCCGGCACAATGCCCGCACAATATGTGCAACTACAAATTTTGATGACCTTGTCCCGGAAGTCCAAAACTCAGTGACCGTTTCCGGACGACCCATATGGCACTGCAGCCTTCGCATTGTCGCTCTGTACGAACTTGTGGTCGACATCCCTTGTCGCGCACAAGCCTGGTGGGACAACGCCCACCTCGCCCATTCCGCGTCGGTGACTATGCTGACACTAGATACAGGCGCCACTGGCGAACTGTCAAAGCGCATCTCCAAACAGGAAACATCCGTACGCCACTGAAGGTCATGTCTTTGCTGCTAGAGTCTGGAACTGTTTTGGCTTACTCTGGTATCGTCGGCTTTTCTTCGACCCAGTGTTTACTCACCAATTTATAAACAGATTTTGTGGGTAGGATCACCTTCGACAATGTGACCGTGGAAATGCCATACGACTGGTCTAAGAAAGCGGGTGACAATTTCGTGAAGGGCGCGTTGTTATTCTCGTGAGCTCGGGTTGTTACGCGAGGGGTTTCCCTTACTTTTTTTTGTTGCTTTTTGTTGTGTCTGTTTTTCCCCTTTTTTTCTTCTCTCCCTTTGTTTCTTCCCTTCTCTCATCTGCCTCCCCCACCCCCACAGCCGGAAACAAATGTTCGTTGTTTCTCTTTTTCTGTTCTCTTAGTGTCATACGTTGTGTTGTTATTGGTGTGCAGAGAGATGTTGCTCTTGCGTGCAGGGAGCGTTGCAGGGAAAGGGGGGAAACACAAGGGGAGCACGACAAGGGGAGGGGGCAGAGTGGGGAGAAAATGGAGGAACACTCATAGATAAAAGGGGAAAACCTAAAAAGGAAGAAGAACTGCGACGGGGGGGGGTCGCTCGGATGCAGGCGAGTCCTGGCCGACGGGGGATGTAGGAGAGAGGGAACCACAGTAGGTAGAACCTGAAACAAAAGGATCTACCACCTCAATACAAAATAAAGGCGTGGGAAGTGACGGAATCGTGAGGTGGATGTCCAACAGTCCAAAAATGAAAACAAGAAAATAGATCGAAAATCGGAGAGACCCTTCATCAAGGGATAAAATGGGCGGACAACGATTGCGAGGCAAGAAAAATGCGAGTTCTCACAACTCATATGTATCAGTGGTCTTCGGTATTCGTGAGCGATCGTGCGAATACAACTCAAGCGGATGTCGAGCACTTTGGTCGATGAAACCCAAAAGGCATCCGACGTAGGATGGCAGGGACCCGTGGAAGGAAGGTTCGCAGGTCCTCGTTGTCACTTCTGCTTCTTGGGTCTCACACATCGCGTAATGCAGGTGTCGAGTTCAGGCGTACAAGATGCATATTTCCCTCGAATGGACCCGAGTAGCAATATTTGTTTTCCTTGAGATACTATGGTGGTGCTCTTAGTCTATCGCCAACTCCGGACGTGTAGAAGCTACTCAGAGTGTCGACGTCGTAGTCCGAACAAGTGGCTTGTGTCTTCACGTGGGTGGGCGGGGGGTTGGGGTTGGAACGGACCTAACTTGCAGTCTAAGCCAAGAAGTATGCCAAAGTAGCATAAATTGAAATTCGGACTTTGTAAACGAAGCACAATTCCTCTAGAAGATACGAAACGCAAGATCGTGTGCAAGAAGATGTAAGAGGACGGAATGCGAGCACTTGGCGACGAGAACGAGAATACCGAGTCCGGGTGCGTAGGGAGAAAGGCGCGAGCTAAGACATGTGGTGCTAGTTGACGGTTGGAATGGGAGAGGAGGCAATAGTGTACAGGGAATGGGAGGAGGATGGGAGGAGGGCGGATGAGAAAATGCACCAGAGTGCGGCATATGTATCCAAGCAGGTGACTAGGAATGACAATCGGGTGTAGTGATAATGCGCGCTGGGGGGGGGCGGAGAAAAAAAAAAGAAGAAGGTGGGTGTCCGAATCACAGATACAAAAGTGGGAGACCTTGGGGCTGAAATGGGGTATGGGGGGTGGCCGGGGGGGGGGTCCGGGCATACACCATCACAAATCCGCGTGGGAAAATGGGTCCACAAAAGAGCTGGGGTAGGAAGGGAGGAGGAGTCGTGCTGGACCCGCGGTACAAGCAAAGAATGGCGTGACGCCCATCGTATTAAACCCATTACAGCAGAATAAATAAGTCAAACATACGCTTATCAGCGAAAAATCTTGGATCGAGATTCTGTCGAGGACGCGTGGCGCCACGTTGTCCTTACTCTCCAGCGGCCGAGAAAAAATGCACGAAAGTGCAGGACCACCAGGTCCTCGGTTCCCGTCTTCCGTAGCGCCCCTTTCCACCCTCAATCCATACCGACTAGTCCTCACCCGAAAGGTCCGGGGTGTCGGGGGGGCGCAGTTGCCTCGTCGATGTTTCCCTTCTCGCAGCGGCGAGGAAGCCTAGAGTGAATATATGGGACGTAAGGGGAGTTATGAATTAGTATGTGGAGCAGGTGCACAGCGGAGGCTCGCGCTGAAACGTAGTAGGCGCGGCGATGAGGTGTAGATGCAAAGCAGTACTAGGTATAGATGGCAAGAGACAAAGGGGTAGAAGTAATGTGGGTACCGACATGATGCACTACGTCATACAGAAAAAGGACAGTACAACCGGAGGACACGGGCGATGCACTAGGGTCTCATAGTTTCTTCTAGGGTTACACAGCTGTGTATCGGGATCTGCTCTCCAATCATGATCTGCCGGATCAGCGAACGGACCTGTAGACAAGGATCCTTACGGAGGAAGCGTACGTTACGCGAGAGAGGAGTCCAAGCGGCCGATTGTGAGGTGGGGGTGGAACGGGAGAAGAAGTGTTTGTGTGGGCTCTGGAGCGTCTGCAGGGCAGGTGCGTAATGGCGAGCCGTGCATGGGGGTGGGATGTAGTCAATCGTGTGACAATGCATACCGGCGGTTGGCATCGGAGGGTCCGGTTAATCCCATTATAAAGTGCCACTAAAGCCTCCAAACGGGAACGTCATGGATTCGTTTTACTAACCACCACATCAAATGTCTTCAAGCGGGTGGTTAAAGACGTATGACGCCTCAATATACGTATTTCAATCTAGACTCGAAAGAAAAAAAGTGGCAGAGCCCAAAATGTGATCTCCGGACCAGCTCAACCGCGGAAAAAAAAAGCGAAAAAAAAAAGGGCCACCTCGCCACTGTAGGGGGCTGGTGGCGGGTGGCGGGGATTGCGGGGGGGGGGGGGCGAGGGAAATAGCATGGACTCGGTCCCCTGTCGACTTAGCGCCCTTCATGCCCAGTCCTCAATTAGCACTGTTTTACATCCGCATATCATTTTAAATATCTTTACCTATAAGCCGGGGGTTTAGACAGGCCTAGGTTTGGCTCAAAACGGACTCTCGTCGGAGCTGCGACTATGGATCGGTTAAGAGGAATATCACAGTGAGTACACTCGTCACCATCTCCAAAATCTTAGGTTCGGTTGTTATGATCGGGCTGGGGGGAATATGCCCTGGAAAAATGTATCTCGTATACACCGTGTCCCCCTGATCCTCGCACTAGCATTCCGGGGACCCTTGTGCCCGGCCAATCACCTCCTCCGCCTCTTCCGGTCCCCACAAGCTGGCAGACCGACATCCATTAATCAGTATCAGCGGGGAAAGAGGTCCCCACACCCTGTAAGCGCGTTGTCACGCCTCTGCAACGCGTGCACATGTGCGAAGACAAGGGACGGGAACCTACCACTGCAGTATCGCTCGATAGATAGGAAGGCGAACGCGAAAAAAAAAGGGGGGTCGGTCGCTCATAATACCGCCATCAATCCCGGACCGTCTTGCACGAGTTATCTGCCCAAACCGCAGAAAGGCAAGTGGGTTCGGCAGCCGTCTCTTCACCCGGACCCTATCAAGCCGCGGATGCAAACCCTCCCACGTCCTCGCCCATCTACTCTCTCTCAAGCTAGTGGGAGGGGTTGCTTGTACAAATGTATACTTTCACTATTCCTCTGGTAGACTTAGTTACATGCACGGCAAAGGGAAAGGTGATGTGTGCAAATTATGTACACTTCCACTGCAATAAAGAGTGGTACAGCAGGGAGATTTCAATCAGTATCGAGCGACTTTCACAAGCAGCTGTAACAACATGTAATACACAATCATCAGGTCTTTCCTCGAAAGTCGTCACAAAGACGTAACTGGGGGGGGGGTATGGCGCGAATGTCTACGGAGGATACACTATTGAAGCAGGAGATGAACAGGCGACACCAACGGGGCGAGGAAAGGGTGGCCGAAAAAAAAAGGGTGCGTAAAACGAGAAGGGAAAATGAAGTGCTGTCGGTGTTTAGCGCCAATATTACCTTGAATCGGCATAGATGGTGTCTGAAGGTGAGCGAATCGAGAAGGCTACCAAGTTGACACATCAGAGCCTACTTATACTTTAAGGGTTCGGTCGAAACGGTGTCAATTTGTACAGTAAACCAGATGACAGGGAACGGAAGATCGAAGCGAATGACAATGGGCATATATATATTATGATCCGATGAAAATTATAGGTTCGGAAACACAGCCGCCGGTATCACATCCTCGCTTCGCTCTCCGCTTCACTCCTGTGAGGGCATTGCTGCAGGGTCCGGAATAAGGGAGTCCCATTGGGAGCCTGTAGCGTACTCTTCGCACTAGGAGAAAAAAAAGGGAAAATGGAAAACCGCTGCCCCTACCTCAGATAAAAGAGAAAAATATATATGGGCAATATTACTCATCGGGTTCGAAAGCGGGTGGCTGGCGGGCTAGTCTCCCAGCCACACCATGATGAAAGTTGAAGGCTTTGATGTGGATATATGACCAGAGATTACCCTTAAGACCGGAATATTTTGATGGCCTGTCAAATATTCATTTGATCACACACTGTGTGGTAAGATAAATCTACTAGCACGGTCAACAATTCACAACGACACTCCTTCTAGACTCGTCGTATTTTTGAAAGGCATCAACGGTGCGCCGGTGGTGACGTCATAAGATTCCTGCCTGCCCCGATGACGCAAACACGTACTTGGGATGTCACGTGTTCATCGTGGTCTGCGCCGACGCTGCTGGGAAAAAGTAGGTGTCGAAAGTGCACGCGAGGCAGTCGTGACCAGTTTGATTTCGGGAAGAAGACCAAAGAGACGGGAATAGATTGGGTTGCGGATGCGGAGTAACCGTTCCAATACAAGAGTCGGAAAAAGAAACAACCAAAAAAATCGCACAAATGAACAAGACACTGTCATGACACCAAACGTGAAGTGCCAAGGTGTGATCTAGATGGGAGGGCCTATCAAACATAAGAGAAGTGACTGGGAAATCACTGAGCTTCAACTCAGGAGCAACGCACAATATACCAGGGTTTCCATGTAAACCCTTGCTTCTTCCACTCGCCTGGTCGCCCCGGTTATCTCCATCACACCGCAGCACACGCAGGCCGGGTCGCACCTCCGCTTCGCCTGCACTGCCCAATCGTCCCTCGGTACCAACCGAATTTCTCTGGCTCCCCACTGTTGCCATCAGGTTCACTCCCGTTGTTCTGCCGCCTCAGGCTTGCGTGGCCAGACCGCCGCGGCGCCTCCTTTCGTAAGTGCGGACACTCCCGTCGCCTACGTCT
Organism: Amylostereum areolatum; assembly: GCA_012932865.1. Taxonomy (NCBI): domain Eukaryota; kingdom Fungi; phylum Basidiomycota; class Agaricomycetes; order Russulales; family Stereaceae; genus Amylostereum; species Amylostereum areolatum. The sequence continues at coordinate 885 of SAXG01000063.1, read as the reverse complement.
TTCGGTACTCGTGAACTCAGTGTGGCCATAATAGAACACCATGAGTCAGGCTGCGATACCCCAAGTTGGCAGAACAGGTCCTCTACAGAGGCTATAGGGCAAAAAACAGCATCGTAACTGTGGGCGGGAGCGATAATTGAATAAGTGAGCTTCTGTGTCGTGCCAGGTTGAGCGCACGGACAACGACGCGAGCCGCTGGTCCTGACGACGCGTTCGTATATTGTGTACGGTATGTGCCGCGAAATTCATTAACTCAATGTAACGCAGCGTGAATCTTCTCTCACACCAACTTAGGCAGGCAGACTTTCCCTGGCCGCAGACCAGCATGTGACCATGGCGGTTTGAGCAATCCATGATCTTGGGGGCCAAAGCCAAAAAGAATGAGGGGGGGAAAATCGGAAGTATAGTAAAGATATTAATCTCGTGCTGAATATGGCGGATGGAAAAAGCTGCTAATGAGGGACTGGATGAAGGATGCTCAAAGCTGACAGTACCGAGTCCACGCTATTTTTCGCGTACTCTGAAGCAGGGCAGCTCCCGTCTTGCGACGTTGCCCGCATGGTACGCGGCCCTGAGTTCAAGGTGCTTTGCTCCGACCCTAGCTCTTACTCCCTCTACTCGCTGGGGAAAGAGCGCGGGTGTCTTGGTAACGAAAATTGCGATTAGATCGACTTTGTGAGAGAGTTTCGCCGAGTCGGTAAAGCGTGCAATCTCAGGAATTCAGGCCGGGTGAGGAGAAGGCGAGAACGTGTTGGGGGGCGGGGGGGGTGCCGGAGGAACGTTACATGTTATGGTTCCAAAAAGGGCGGTTAACATGTTAGGTTGAAGAAGACCGAAGAGACCGAAAGGAGCGTTGAATACTCGTAGCGCATGCAGTGTTCGTGC